>SJYX01022958.1:113456-144300 GCA_006410675.1 Oreotragus oreotragus
AACTACCCTTCCGCCTCCCTCCCACCTCCCGCCCCACATCTTCCCTCCAGATCATCCCCATACACCAGCCCCAAGCATCCTGCATCCTGCATTGAACATAGACTGGCAATTCATTTCTTACATGATAGTATACATATTTCAATGCTATTCTCCCAAATCATCCCTCCCTCTAATTGAGTGTCTTTTTATTGACTTTTCAGAGGTCTTTGTATATTTCATATAATATATCCTTCTTAGATACATGATTTGGAAATGTTTTCTCCCATCCTGTGTCTTATCTTTTCACTTTCTTGACAGTGTCCCTTGAAGCACAAAAGTTTTCCATTTTGATAAAGTCCAAATTATTTATGCTTTTCTTGGTTGCTTGTGCTGTAGGTTTCATACCTACAAAACCATTACTTAATTAAAGGTCATAATTTATTTTCATGTTATCTACTAAAAGTTTTATAATTTTAACGCCTACATTTAAATATTTATCTATTTTGAATTAATTTTTATATATAGTACATGATAGGGGGCCAGCATTGTGTTTTTGTCCACCTGTCCTAGTACCTCTGATTTGGAGAGATTATTCTTTCTTTATTGAATCACCTTGGTACTGTTGTGGAAAATAATTTGACTGTAAATGTATGGCTTATTATTAGATTCTCAATTCACTTCCATTAGTCTATATGTCAATCCTTTATGCCAGTACCACACTATATGTATTAAAGTATTTTTGCAGAAAACTTTAAAGGGGGAAAATGTGAGTCCAACTTTGTCCTTTCCCCTCAAGATTATTATGGATATTTGGTGCTCCCTTGGCTTTTTGTGTGAATTTTATAACCAGCTTTGCAATTTCTACAAAAATGATGGCAAGGATTTTTGGCAGGGATTGCATCAAATTTGTAGATCAATCTGGGAATACTATTATCTTAATAATATTAGGTCTTCTGAATGATGAACATGGGATGGATCTCCATTTACTATATCCTTAGTTTTTCAATAATATTTTATCTTTTTTATTAAAAAGGTTGTTTTTGGCTGCACTGGGTCCTCATTGCTGTGCACAAGCTTTCTCCAGTTGCAGAAAGCAGGACCTGTGTGTTGCAGTCTGTGAGCTTCTCACTGCAGTGGCTTCTCTTGGGGAGCACAGGCTGTAGGTACTTGTGCTCTAGTAGTTGCCATACGTGGGCTCAGAAGTTGTGGCTTGTGGGCTTCACAGTGCTAGCTCTGTAGTTGTGGCACACAGGCTTTATTGCTCCACAACCTGTGGGAGATCCCCAAACCAGGGATGGAATTGTATACCGTGCCTTGGCAGGCAGATTCCCAACCACCAGACCACTTGGGAAGCCCCTCAGCAATATTTTATTCTTTTCAGTTTACAAATATTATATTTAATATTTCCTTGGTCAAATATAATAATTATTTTATTCTCTTCAGTGCTATATTAAGTACATTTGTAGTCTTAAATTCATTTTTATATTGATCCTGTATCCTGCAACCTTCCTAAACACATTTATCAAAATTATATCAAATACACATTTTTGGTGGATTTTTTAGAGTGCCCTACATACATGATCAAGTCTTCTGCAAAGAGAAGTTTTATTTCTTCCTTTCCAACCTGGATATATATATTTCTTTTTCTTGCATAATTTCCTGACTGAAATTTCCAGTATAATGTTGTATAATAGTACTAAGCATTGACATCTTTGGTTTATTTGCGATTTAGAGGGAAAGCATTCAGTCATACATTATCAAATATGAAGTTAGTATTATTTTTCTTAAATGCTTTTACTCACATTGAAAAAGTTCCCTTCAACTCCCAGTTTGTTGAGTGGTTTTCTTTTAATCATGAAAGAATACTGGATTTTGTTAAGTGCCTTTTCTGTATCTATTGAGATGATCATATGGATTTTGTCTTCCATTAAAAGTACTCTCTACATTCCACTTTTCTCCAGTTCTTGGCAGCCACTTATCTACTTTTTTCTGTTACTATATGTTTGCCTATTTGAGACATTTTATGTCAAGAGCATATATAATATGTGGTCTCTTGTGATTAACTTCTTTCATTTAGCACGATGTATTCAAGATTTATCCATTTTGTAGATCATATTAATATATGTTTCCTTTTAATTGCTGAATAACACTCCATTTGATGGATATACCACATTTTCTCTAACCATTCATCAGCTGACATTTGGGTTCCAACTTTTAGCTATTATGAATAATGCTATTAATATTCTTATACAAGGTTTTCTGTGGACATGTTTTATTTCTTCTAGGTTTATGCCTAAGAGTGAAATTGCTGGGTTATATACTAACTCAAGTTTTTAACTTTTCGAAGAACCATAAAACATTTATGTGCTGCTGGATCAGATCGGCTAGTATTTTTTTGAGGACAGATGTGCTAATATATTCATCATATGTGATATTTTTTTGTGTTTTATTCTCTTGTGGTGTCTTTGTCTAATTTTATTACTGGGGTTACCTTAGGCCTCATAGAATAAGTTGAGAAGTATTCCTACTTCTAATTTTTTAGAAGAATCTGTGAAGGAATGGTATAAATCCTTTGAAAGTGTAGTACAGTTCACCAGTGAAGTCACCAAGGTCTGAACTTTATATGCAAAATTTATTACATTTTCAGTCTTTTTTTCTTATTAAAAGTCCATCCACATATTCCCTCTTGACTCAGCTTTGTTAGCTTGCCTCTTTCTAGAAATTAATCTGTTTCATCCAGCTTATCTAATTTGTTGGTATAGAATTGTTCATAGTATTCTTACTTTTTTTTTTTTACTTTTGCAATGTCATTCCTGATTAGTTTGAATCATCTCTCTTTTTCTTGGTCAGACTAGATAAGAACTACTCAGTTTGGGGTATCTTTTTTAAAGAACTTTTAGTTTCATTGATTTTCTCTATTGTTTTCTGTTCTTCCATTTATTTCTCCTCTAATCTCGATTATTCCCTATTTCTGCCTGCTTTGGGTCCAGATTTCTAGTTTCTTGAAGTGAAAAGTTAGGTTACTGATCTTCTGTTCAATATAGGCATTTATAAAAAAAATTTTCCCACAAAATTTTGCATGTTGTGTTTCCATTTTCATTTACCTCAAAGTATTTCAATTTTTTCTTTGACTCATTGGCTATTTGATAGTGTGAGATTTAATTTCCATTGTGTTTTCCCCAAATTTCCTTCTGTTACTGATTCCTAATATCATTCCTTTGTGGTCAGAGACTATATATGATTTCAATCCTTTAAATTTCATTAAGACATATTTGATGTGCTAGCATTTATACTATATAATGTTCTATGTGTACTAATAANAAAAAGTTCCCTTCAACTCCCAGTTTGTTGAGTGGTTTTCTTTTAATCATGAAAGAATACTGGATTTTGTTAAGTGCCTTTTCTGTATCTATTGAGATGATCATATGGATTTTGTCTTCCATTAAAAGTACTCTCTACATTCCACTTTTCTCCAGTTCTTGGCAGCCACTTATCTACTTTTTTCTGTTACTATATGTTTGCCTATTTGAGACATTTTATGTCAAGAGCATATATAATATGTGGTCTCTTGTGATTAACTTCTTTCATTTAGCACGATGTATTCAAGATTTATCCATTTTGTAGATCATATTAATATATGTTTCCTTTTAATTGCTGAATAACACTCCATTTGATGGATATACCACATTTTCTCTAACCATTCATCAGCTGACATTTGGGTTCCAACTTTTAGCTATTATGAATAATGCTATTAATATTCTTATACAAGGTTTTCTGTGGACATGTTTTATTTCTTCTAGGTTTATGCCTAAGAGTGAAATTGCTGGGTTATATACTAACTCAAGTTTTTAACTTTTCGAAGAACCATAAAACATTTATGTGCTGCTGGATCAGATCGGCTAGTATTTTTTTGAGGACAGATGTGCTAATATATTCATCATATGTGATATTTTTTTGTGTTTTATTCTCTTGTGGTGTCTTTGTCTAATTTTATTACTGGGGTTACCTTAGGCCTCATAGAATAAGTTGAGAAGTATTCCTACTTCTAATTTTTTAGAAGAATCTGTGAAGGAATGGTATAAATCCTTTGAAAGTGTAGTACAGTTCACCAGTGAAGTCACCAAGGTCTGAACTTTATATGCAAAATTTATTACATTTTCAGTCTTTTTTTCTTATTAAAAGTCCATCCACATATTCCCTCTTGACTCAGCTTTGTTAGCTTGCCTCTTTCTAGAAATTAATCTGTTTCATCCAGCTTATCTAATTTGTTGGTATAGAATTGTTCATAGTATTCTTACTTTTTTTTTTTTACTTTTGCAATGTCATTCCTGATTAGTTTGAATCATCTCTCTTTTTCTTGGTCAGACTAGATAAGAACTACTCAGTTTGGGGTATCTTTTTTAAAGAACTTTTAGTTTCATTGATTTTCTCTATTGTTTTCTGTTCTTCCATTTATTTCTCCTCTAATCTCGATTATTCCCTATTTCTGCCTGCTTTGGGTCCAGATTTCTAGTTTCTTGAAGTGAAAAGTTAGGTTACTGATCTTCTGTTCAATATAGGCATTTATAAAAAAAATTTTCCCACAAAATTTTGCATGTTGTGTTTCCATTTTCATTTACCTCAAAGTATTTCAATTTTTTCTTTGACTCATTGGCTATTTGATAGTGTGAGATTTAATTTCCATTGTGTTTTCCCCAAATTTCCTTCTGTTACTGATTCCTAATATCATTCCTTTGTGGTCAGAGACTATATATGATTTCAATCCTTTAAATTTCATTAAGACATATTTGATGTGCTAGCATTTATACTATATAATGTTCTATGTGTACTAATAAGAATGTTTATTCTCCTGTTGTTGGTTGAAATGTTCTAGAGGTGTCTATCAGCTCTAGTTGGTTAGTGCTATTCAAGTCTTCTCTTTTATTGATCCTATATCTAGCTGTTATATTGATAATTGCAAATTAGTCAATGAAGTCTCCAACTATTATTGCTAAAATTTCTATTTCTCCCTTCAGTGCTGCCTGGTTTTGTTCTTTATATTTTGGGGCTCTGCTGTTAGGTGCATATATGTTTATAACTACTATATCTTCAAGATGAACAAACCATTTTATCATTATAAAATATCCTTTATCTCTAAGTAACAATTTCTGTTTTAAAGTCTACTTTATCTGATATTATTACAGCCACACTAGCTCTCTTTTGGTTACTATTTGCATGGTATACCTTTTTCTATTCATTTACTCTCAATCTAGTGGTGCCTTTGTATCTAAAGTGTGTCTCTGTTTCTAAAGCAAAGAAAATCATAAACAAAATGAAAAGACAGCTAACAGACTGACAGAAAATATTTGCAAACAGTGCAACAGACAAGGGCTTAATTTATAAAATATACAAACAGTTGAATTATAAATTTTAAAAAAAATCAAAAAATGGGCAGAAGATGTAAACGGACATTTTTTTCAGAAAAGACATACAGATGGTCAATAAACACATGAAAAGATGTAACTCACTGCTAATTATTAGAGAAATCCAAATCAAAACTACAATGAGGTACCACTTCATATGAGTCATAATGGCCATCATTAAAAACTCTACAAATAATAAATGCTGGAGAAGGTGTGCAGAAAAGGGAAGCTCTTACAATACTGGTGGGAATGTAAACAAGGTAGACCATTATGGAAAAAAGTATGGAGGTCCCACAAAAAAATAAAAATATTGTTGCCATATGAACCAGCAATCCCATTCCTTTGCATATATCTAGACAAAACTATAATTTCAAAAAATACATGCATTCCTATGTTGATAGCAGCACTATTTAAAATAGCCAGGACATGTAAGTAACCTAAATATCCATTGACAGATGAATGGATAAAGATGTGATACATATATACAATGGGATATTAGCCATTTGCAGCAACATGGATGGATTTAAGAGATCATCATGCTAAGTGAAATCATTCAGAAAGAAGAAAGACAAATACCATATGTTAACATTTATGTGGGATCTAGACTATGACTCAAATGAACTTATCTACAGAACAGTCTAACAGACATAGAGAACAGACTTGTGGTGGCCAAGGGGGAGGGAGTTGGAGAGGAAAGGATTGGGAATTTAGGATTAGTAGATGCAAACTATTACATATACAAGGAATAAACAACCAAGGTCCTACTGTAGAGCACAGGGACCTATATTCAATTTCCTGTGATAAACCACAATGAAAAATAATATGAAAAAGAATATATATGTATAACTGAATCAACACAACATTTAAATCAGCTTTACTTCAAGAAAGTTACAAACAATAAATGCTGGAGACGGTGTGGAGAAAAGGGAACCCTCTCCACTGTTGCTAGGAATATAAATTGATACAGCCACTATGGAGAACATTATGGAGGTTCCTTAAAAAACTAAAGATAGAACTACCATATGACCGAGTAATCCCACTACTGGGAATATATCCCGAGAAAACCATAATTCAAACTGACACATATACTACAACGTTCACTACAGCACTATTTATAACAGCCAGGATATAGAAGCAACTTGGACATCCACTGAAAGATGAGTGGATAAAGAAGTAGTACAAATACACAAAAAAAGTAAACTTTAAATTGGTGGATTAGCAGAGTAAGAGATAAACTATCAGTTAAAATAAGTTTTAAGATAATAAATAACAGGTTTCATTAATGGGGGTATGTATTTAAGTAGGAAAATATCCTCCAATCCTATATAAATTCACTCAGCTTTAATTTAATAGAAGCTTCTTTTTCATCTCATGCTCCTAAACATCAACTTAACTTTTTCATACATGTGAAATAATAACTTCTTAACCATTTAGGAATAATATGCCTTTTTAGGAATCTAATAAGAACTTAGACTTTCTAGGAAAATGAATATATATAAAACCCTTACAATTTAAAGGTTTCTTGGATATTCTGCAGCCTATAAGTTAAGATCCCCTATTGAAAAAAAATTATGATTTTAATGGGAAAATACAGAACAGATATTCAAATAATTATAATATCTTGAATAGAGCAATGAGAATGTAAAATATTAAAACATATATGCTGCTGCTGCTAAGCTGCTTCAGTCGTGTCCGACTCTGTGTGACCCCATAGACAGCAGCCCACCAGGCTCCTCCGTCCCTGGGATTCTCCAGGCAAGAAGACTGGAGTGGGTTGCCATTTCCTTCTCCAATGCATGAAAGGAAAAGTGAAAGTGAAGTCACTCAGTCATGTCTGACTCTTAGCGACCTCATGGACTGCAGCCTACCAGGCTTCTCGTCCATGGGGTTTTCCAGGCAAGAGTACTGGAGTGGGTTGCCATTGCCTTCTCCGTAAAACATATATAGGTGGTCTCTAATTACTATACATATTTCATTTCAAAAGCTAGTTTGTAAATTATATATTTAGAATTTATTACTGATTTTTTCTTACAAAAATATTAGAAACAATGGTTGGGACTATTAAATTGCAAGTCTCCTAAGAATAGATGCTCTTAAGATAGATAACTAATAAGGACCTGCTGTATATAGCACAAGATACTCTTCTCAATACTCTGCAATGACTTGTATGGGAAAAGAATCTGAAAGAGTGGATATTTGCATATGTATATACAGTTTGCTGTATAGCAGAAAATAACACAACATTGTAATTAAAAAAAATATTGGTACTAAAAAGCCTCTTGATGAAAGTGAAGGAGAGTGAAAAAGTTGGCTTAATGTCAGAAAATGAAGATCATGGCATCTGGTCCCATCATTTCATGGGAAATAGATGGGGAAACAGTGGAAACAGTGTCAGACTTTATTTTTGGGGGGCTCCAAAATCACTGCAGATGGTGACTGCAGCCATGAAATTAAAAGACGCTTACTCCTTGGAAGGAAAGTTATGACCAACCTAGATAGCATATTCAAAAGCAGAGACATTACCTTGTCAACAAAGGTCCGTCTAGTCAAGGCTATGGTTTTTCCAGTGGTCATGTATGGCTGTGAGAGTTGGACTGTGAAGAAAGCTGAGTGCCGAAGAATTGATGCTTTTGAACTGTGGTGTTGGAGAAGACTCTTGAGAGTCCCTTGAACTGCAAGGAGATCCAACCAGTCCATTCTGAGGGAGATCAGCCCTGGGATTTCTTTGGAAGGAATGATGCTAAACCTGAAACTCCAGTACTTTGGCCACCTCATGTGAAGAGTTGACTCATTGGAAAAGACCCTGATGCTGGGAGGGATTGGGGGCAGGAGGAGAAGGGGACGACAGAGGATGAGATGGCTGGATGGCATCACAGACTCGATGGACATGAGTTTGAGTGAACTCCAGGAGTTGGTGATTGATGGACAGGGAGGCCTGGTGTGCTGCAATTCATGGGGTTGCAAAGAGTCAGACATGACTGAGCAACTGAACTGAACTCTTTTTATTTGTCTATGTATCATAATGACCTAGGCAAATAGACAGCATACTTTTTATTCCCAGGTGACCCTTTATGAAACCTATTTTACTCAATAATGTATTTGAATACAAATGTACTAACAGGAAAAAATATTGAGGCAATGACAGAGATTAAATAAACCACAAGAAATATGATAAAAAAGAAAAGAATAAAATTGATCTAAAATTATCTGTTGCTTGAGAAACAGGCTTCATTAGAAGAGAAATAATGGTAAATATAGATATTTCTAGATATTTTTGTTTGAATGTACAGGTTCCTTTTTACTGTGTTTCACATTTCACTGCAAAATATGTTTCTTCTTAATACAACATCTCCTACCCTTAGCCATGAACAATGTCATTATTGGACAGTAACAATTTTAATGGACTGGAAGGGCAAATATGTTTTGCCTGTAGTAACTGAAGAGCGTCAAAAGGGGTGGAAAATATTGTTCAAACAGGTTTTATATAATAAAATAAATAACTATTTATTATACATCTTAAAATGTGTCCACCTTAAATTTAAGTGTGTGTGTGTGTGTGTGTGTGTGTGTGTGTGTGTGTGTGTGTGTGTTAGTCGCTCATTCTTGTCTGACTCTTTGCAATCCCATGGACTATTGCCCACCAAGCTCCTTTGTCCATGGGATTCTCCAGGCAAGAATACTGGAGTGGGTTGCCATTTCCTTCTCCAAGCTAGTATGAAAATAACCAATAGAGGTGTAAAGGAGCTTCACCGAAATTTTTTTTTTAAAGAAAAAACTTTGGAGTGGGTTGGAGATGAAATTTTTATTGTTTCTTAATCATTATGAATGTCACTGTGTTAAAGAAGATGGAAAAACTACATTTTGGTGCCATAAATATAAAGGAACAATTGCAGATTTTCATTTGAATAATGTTAAACTTTTTTCAAAACGAGATAAAGTCATGCATAACATGCAGAATTCAACTGGATACCATTTAATATCTACAGGTTGTGATCCTATCACATAAGATCAATGGATTGGCCCAGCCCTGTCTTCAGAAAAGGTCTCAAAGACATTTGTATACTCAAACCAATGCCAAAGCACCAACAAGTGAATGACACAAGACAACCTCAGAGACATGGGTGATATACCAACCCCAGCTTTTTAAGCTTGGTATTTGACTCCCTGGCTAGGTGACAATGAAAGAAATTCAGTCTGGCAGGCTGGGTCTATAGCTCCCTGTTAATGAAATCTGTCAATAAAGAACCTCAGCCAACTGAGAAAGTAATTAATTGTCCTCATAAAAAATGTCTTTAGACTGTAGATTCAAAATTAGGTATAATAATAAATAAAATCAACATAACACAGGCATATGGAGTCATTGATTTAGACTTTGATTTTAAACAGGAATCTTACTAAATTCATCAACATTATCAAAGCATTTAAAAGAAATAAAAATTCAACACATCTACATATTTACTGAACTAGGTTTATACAAAATTACCTAAGTACTCAGGAAGTTTTTTTGTTATTAATTGATATCTAAGGTACAGAAAATCAAATACAGTATATTAAAGTGCAGTTTAAAAGTTTTAGGAAATGTAGTGGTAAAACCTGATTAGAAGTAAATTTCAAATTCTGCTAAGTTTATAAAATAATTTTTATTCAAAATAGCCAGCTCCAGAATATGAAACCATAAAATGTAAAATCCCTAAATCCAAGAATTTAAAGATTAAAACACTAAAACACCTGTTAGCCTTTGTGAATAACAACTTGTAGAATCTTCCACAAACAGTAGGAATAATTCAAAAGTTTTTAAAAAAGTATTTAAAACTAAGGATACTGAAAAAAGATCTGAAGGAATAGATTAACTTGGAGCTCAGAGTATGTGGGCTTCTACTTGTTAAAGTAAGATAACTGGATAAAATATAAAAAGGCTACTCTGCTTTAGCTTTTCCAATTTAAACTATTAATTGTATTGCTCTTGAGATTAAGAAGGAAAAGACTTAAGAAGGATATGTCTTTTACTGGATTGTGAAAAAGTCTAAAGTTAGAAGACAGGGTAATTAGAAAAGTTAATAATATAATTGTGCCATCTGAAATATGACTATATGTGAAGCGTGGCTACATGAAACCATGGTTTATAAGCATTAAAAAAATTTTAATGCTTATATATTGTCTATAAACATTTATACATAAACATGGTTAATCATATCAATGTCTTAAAACAAAATTTTGAGTCCTGCAAGTCCAAACAGTACAGACCTTTCAAATTTTCACACATACACCATAAGTGACTTAAGCAAAATGTGATGTATTAGTCTCTTATTTCTGTTAGATCACAATCCTAAGGGTAATAAGTTACAGACTTTAAGCGAACTCAGACGAGTTTGTTTTGAATCTTCAGTGATTATATTTGTGCTGTTATTTCCCTTCTCACCCTTCCCATTCCATGCTCCATACTATAGGACTCCAAGTTAGATTCTACAAAATATATTTTCACATTTTATTTTCTTCCTAGTAAAAACACATAAGCCAATAGCAATTCTAGATGATTTCATAACTTTGTTAATCACTCTAGCTATCTTTCAAATACTATGTTCTAGAATTCCAGAAAACTACAATGGAATTTAAACTGTCTCCACCCACTTCCCACTATATTATACCCTCCACTTCCCCACCCCCAGATGAAGGTTAGGTTGATAGATGGATTGAAGATGAAATAAAGCCAGACATCAAATAACTTACTTGAAATCCATCTCTTACCTTCTGTACTTAACCCTGGACTTGATGTGAACTTGGCTACATCAACAATTTTTACAGCAAATTGTTGCCCAGTTTCTCTGTTGATGCATCGTCGTACAACACTGAAGGGACCCCTAAAATAAAAATAAATAAAAGCTGAGTTTAATTTGTTGATTTTCTTAAGTTCCTATTTCCCTTTAATATCTTATTCATATTTCATTTTCTACTATAGCCATAGTTTTCAAGATATAATTGAACATAATTGTGAAAATATTTTCCTATCATTTATGAGGTAATTATTTGAACTTACTAAGCCATAAAAATAAGAAACAAATTTACATTTCAAAATCACTTTAAAAAATTTGAGATAGTATTCTATTGAAGGGAAATAATCTTTGTAATTTTCTCTACACATTATCAACATCTTAAATAAAATAAGAAAATGTTCACAGTGGTAGTGTATGTAACTTTTACCTTTTGAACCAGATACTTAAATCATTCTCTCATCTTAGCCATTGCTTATCTAATCTTCACTAACAAGTCCTACTGAGTTTATCTCAAATATCTCTTAATCCAGTCCACTTCTCTCCAAGTCTCATAACCTAGTCTAAGCTACTACCAATTTCTACTGGGACCAATGAAAACTTGTTTCTCCCATCGTTATTGTGGTGATGCTTTAAAAATGAAAATCTGATGGTATGTTTCTGCTTAAAATCCCACAGAGACAAGGTATTTGCAACACATGTACTTAGTCAAGAACCAAAATAAATAATCCTTAAATAAGAAAATATGCTCCAAGGAAATCTGGGCAAAAGACTTGAATAGACACTTCATGAAGAGTAAGACCTGCATTATTTAGTTTCCAGCAGCCTCTCCAGTCTCAACTGAAGTCACAGAGAAATCCTTCATCCTCCTCAAACTTCAACTTAGAATTATTCTAAGTTGCCATAGAAAGAAAGTAATTTCTACTAGCAGAACCACTGGTCCAGACATTCTTACCCAGTTCTCTCCTCAATTGAAATTGGTGGCTTTCAATACTGGCCATACAATTGAAGCAACTGGGATGACTGATAAAATAACAATGCCCAGGCCTAGGCATTAAAAACACAAATATGTACTTGGTTCCTTATGACACGTTATTGACCAGGGGATTCTGGCAGAAACTAACACCTGTAGCTGACAATTTGTTATGTAAGTTAGTACTGAAACGTCTCTGGTCAATAATGTTTGGGCAACAAAAGAAGAATATATCTCTGGTCAATAAACTGTTAATAGTTATAAAATAAGTTTCTGAACTAAAGTTAATCCAACATGCTTGAATCAACTACTGGTTAATATAGAATTCAATCACAATTTACTACATTAGTTTATTTGAAGGCTAGCATAGTTTTTTTTGAAAACTACATAATTTATCAAATATACACACATGTATGTGTATACATGTATGAATTTTCCTCCTTCTTAGGAAACAAAACACTCTCACTGATTTTTACAGGCAGAAAAAAGTACACTTGGATGTGTGTGTGTGCTAAGTTGCTTTAGTCCTGTCCAACTCGGTGCAACCCTATGGACTGGAGCCCCCAGGCTCTTCTATCCATGGGGATTCTCCAGGCAAGAATAATCAGAAGACAGCAAAAAGTTCTTCATGTACAGTAGGACATTTGTGATACTTCTTGCCTTAAAGTTTGTTTGTCTTTATTCTTGCAATCAGAGGACAGGCAAAAGAATGTAATCTAACCTAGACTTAAACATTTCTCTGAGATCATATGAATCAGTTACTTCATCCTGCAGTCATCAGGACATCAATTATTCCTGTTTCAAATCTCTTGTCAGGCAATCTAATAAAGCTAAACTGAAACAAAAAGAAATGGTAATAATGTACCTTTCAGCACCCTATACAAAAAGGACCTTTTGATAATCAAAACTGTTCAAAGATTTTCCTCTGTGAGAAGACAATATAACAATGTGAGCCTGCACTCCCACAAATGTTTTCATTCTCAAGGTAGATGTCTTACTTGTGATGACTTATCCTCACAATAGCAAGCAATTTCAGGAAATGTTTAGCATAATTGGTTTTTGTCCACACATAAACCCTTGGGACTCTATTTATATATATATTTATATAGTATTCTTCAATTCACTACACCTTTTGGATAACTTCCAAGTTTTAAAGGACTGTGAGAATGAGAGAAAACAATAGTAATTAATAATTAAATTTTGGAAGCCAGAAAGCAGATGGAGTAATGGTAACTGGCTTAGCATTTGTAGGAAGCCTGAATTGCAAGGAGAAAATAATAGCTCAGAACCAAAATCACTTAAACTACAGAATTCTCAAGAACTATCTGAATGCTGAGAAAGAGAGGGTGGGGCTAAACTAACAAGGTTTGAATGAAATCTATTAGAGAAGTAGTTAAGAGTCTTAGATCAGGGACTTCCCTGGTGGCTCAGATGGTAAAGTGTCTGCCTACAATGTGGGAGACCTGTGTTCAATCCCTGGGTCAGGAAGATCTCCTGGAGAAAGAAATGGCGACCCACTCTAGTATTCTTGCCTGGAAAATCCCACGGACAGAGGATCCTGTCAAGCTACAGTCCATGGGGTAGCAAAGAGTCCTGAACAACTTCACTTTCACTTTCTTTTTAGTGGCTAAGACTCCACACTCCCAATGCAGGTGCCCTGAGTTTGATCCTTGATCAGGGAACTAGATCCCACATACTGCAACTAAGACTTGGCATAGCTAAATAAATGAATAAATTTTTTTTTTAAAAGAATCTCAGACACTCCTCCTCTATTCCATGCCACTGGGTAAATGCCCTACCTTAACCTCACAGAGGGCAATTCACTGAAGAGGGTAAAACATAGAGTCATAGAACTGGTGACACAGGCAGTGAGGAAGAGGACACTATATAAAAAACAAAGGGATTATGTGATCACACACAAAATGAATGTAGACAGCCCATCTTCTTTTCCCATTCACTGGGGGAGGGGGGATATTAAAAGCTAGCTCTTTACCCTTCAGGCAGCAGAGAAAGATTTTCTACTGAATATGTGACCAGCCAGAAGGAAAGACCTATAGATAATGACATTATGTTGCTCAAACCACTCAACCAGATCACATTTCTTGAAACCAAAGTCAACAAGTTCTGCCACGAGGTCACAGTTTTCAATCAACTTTCCAACCACAGCATTGATCACATTTTGGGCTAAATAGTTCTTTGTTGTGCAAGGATGTCCTGTGCATTGTAGGGGGCCTAATAGCACCTCTAGCCTCTACCTGGAAATGCCAGTAGCATCCCCTCAGCCAGTTTTGCCAATCAAAAGTGTCTCTAAATATTCTCAAATGTCCCTAAAGAACCCCTGCCCTATTTCTACTCATGAATAGGCAACCAACCTCCCCAGATATCTGGAGAAGAGTCTCCAATTTGGATGACAGAGATCAAAACAGAAAAAAGAACTTAGAGGAAACAGACTAAACAAGAAAAAAATTTCCAACTATTAATACCATTAATATCCTTGGAAACATAACTATGAAACTGAAAGGGCACCCGGGCGGGACCTGGAAAATACCGGCTGGAAAAGTGCCCCCACTAGAAAGCCCCGCAAAAACCTGCCAAAAAATCTCCCACCGGTGCCAATCAAACGCACCAATCAGAGACTCGCACGGCGCCCCGCCCGCGCCAATCAAACACACCAATCAGATCCACACGACGCCTGCCCGCACCAATCAGACGCCTCAAATATGCTCTTTACTATACGTAGATAACTTTGTGCCTTAGCTGGCTATATAAGCTCTGCCCTTCCCTTCACATTTCGCAGACTCCCTTTTTCCACTTGCTCACGCTTGGGAGCTCTGCCCGAGAGCGATTGCCCAATAAAGGCCTTTCCTAACTGGCTCCTGAGTGTCCTGTGCCTCACCGCGGAAACTCTTACAGAAACAAAAATGGAGCTTTCAGAAAACCAGAACAAGGCTTTTGAAAAATAAGCATATGCTGGAGAGGGTGTGGAGAAAAGGGAACCCTCTTACACTGTTGGTGGGAATGCAAACTAGTACAGCCACTATGGAGAACAGTGTGGAGATTCCTTAAGAAATTGCAAATAGAACTGCCTTATGACCCAGCTATCCCACTGCTGGGCATACACACCGAGGAAACCAGAATAGAAAGAGACACATGTACCCCAATGTTCATTGCAGCACTGTTTATAATAGCCAAGACATGGAAACAACCTAGATGTCCATCAGCAGCTGAATGGATAAGAAAGCTGTGGTACATATACACAATGGAGTATTACTCAGCCATTAAAAAGAATACGTTTGAATCAGTTCTAATAAGATGGATGAAACTGGAACCGATTATACAGAGTGAAGCCAGAAAGAAAAACACCAATACAGTATACTAACACATATATATGGAATTTAGAAAGATGGTAATGAGGACCCTGTATGCAAGACAGCAAAAGAGACACAGATGTGTAGAGCGGACTTTTGGACTCTGAGGGAGAGGGAGAGGGTGGGATGATTTAGGAGAATAGCTCTGAAATATGTATACTATCATGTAAGAAACGAATCGCCAGTCTATGTTCGATGCAGGATGCAGGATGTTTGGGGCTGGTGTATGGGGATAATCCGGAGGGATGATGTGGGGTGGGAGGTGGGAGGTGGCTTCATGTTTGGGAGTTCGTGTACACCTGTGGCAGATTCATGTCAATGTATGCCAAAACCAATAGAGTATTGTAAAGTAAAATAAAGTAAAATGGAAGCTCTAAAAATAAATTAATTAATTAAAAAAAAGAATAATAAGCATATGAAGAAATTTAAAACTCAACAGAAGGGCTGTCAGAAAAAGTTGAGGAAATTTCCCAGAAAGTAGAGCCAAAAGAACAAAGAAAATGGAGAGGAGGAACCCAAATAAGCCAAGAAAATTTCCCAGATCTTAATCCTGAGTTGCCAAAATTGAAAGGAACCACCAAGTGGAACAGCAAAAAATAATATACAAGGGAACTCCCTAAGGTTATCAGCTGATGTCTCAGTTGAAACTCTGTAGGTCAGAAGGAAGAGGCACAATATATTTAAAGTTGCTGCTGCTGCTGCTGCTGCTAAGTTGCTTTAGTTGTGTCCGACTCTGTGCGACCCCATAGACAGAAGCCCACCAGGCTCCCTCGTCCCCAGGATTCTCCAGGCAAGAACACTGGAGTGGGTTGCCATTTCCTTCTCCAATGCATGAAAGTGAAAAGTGAAAGGGAAGTCACTCAGTCGTGTCCGATTCTTAGCGACCCCATGGACTGCAGCCTACCAGGCTCCTCCATCCACAGGATTTTCCAGGCAAGAGTACTGGAGTGGGGTGCCATTGCCTTCTCCGATATTTAAAGTTATGAAAGGGAAAAATGTACAACCAAGGATACTCTATCCAGCAAAGCTTTCATTCAGACTGAATGGACAAGTCAAAAGCTTTATGGGCAACCAAAAGCTAAGAGAATTCAGCACCACCAGACAAGTTTTGCAACAAACACTAAAGGAAATTCTCTAAATGTAAAAGAAAAGGCCACTACTAAAAACAAGAAAATTATGAATGGAAAAGATCCCCAGAAAAGGAAAACATAAAGTAAAGGTAGGAAATCATCTGCATACAAATAAGATATAAAACCAAGCAACAGCGAGAAGAGCACAACACAAATGCAAGATACTGGAAATACATTTGAAATTAAAAGACCAGGAACTTAAAAATAATCTAGTGTGTGTGTGTGTGTGTGTGTGTGTGTGTGTATATTGCTATAATCTGTCTGCAATGCAAGAGACCTGGATTAGATCCCTGGGTTGGGAAGATCCCTCAGAGAAGGGAATGGCTACCCACTACAGTTTTCTTGCCTGAAGAATCCCATGGACAGAGGCGTGTGGTGGGCTACAGTCTATAGGTCACAAAGAGTCAGACACGACTGAGCGACTAATACTTTTCAATTTACATCAAAGCCTCACAGTAACAGCAAACAGAAAATCTACAACAGATATACACACAAAAAAGAAAAACGAATCTGAACATAAAACTAAAGTTAGTCAACAAACCACAAGAAGAAAGAATAAATGAGAAAGGGGAAAAAAAGACCAACAAAAATGAATCCAAAACAATTAAGAAAATGGCAATAAGAACACATGCATGTATGCTCACTCAGCCATGTCTGACTCACTGCGACCCTATGGACTGTAGCTGACCAAGTTCCTGTGTCCATGGGATTTTTCAAGCAAGAATACTGGAGTGGGTTGCCATTTCCTCCTCCAGGGGATCTTTGCAACCCAGGATAAAACCCACGTTTCCTGTGGCTCCTGCACTGGCCAGCAGATTCTTTACAATTGAGGCACCTGAGAACATACTGATATCTATGTTAAATGTAAATGAACTAGATGTTCCAATAAAAAGATACAGACTGGCTGAAGATACATTCTCAATCAGAAGCACTGAAATTGAAACTGTGATTTTAAAGCTTCCAACAAATGTCCAGGACTGGATGGTTTCAAAGGCAAATCCTATCAAACATTTAGAGAAGAGTTAACACCTATCCTTCAACTATTCCACAAAACTGCAGAGGAATGAATACTCTGAAACTCATTCTATGAGGCCACCATGACCTGAATACCAAAGATGACCCAAAAAAAGAAAATTAAAGGCCAATATCATTGATGATGCTTTTGAACTGTGGTGTTGGGAGAAGACTCTTGGACAGCAAGGAGATCAAACCAGTCAATCCAAAAGGAAATCGACCCTGAATATTCATTGGAAGGACCGATACTGAAGCTGAAACACCAATACATTGGCCACGTGATGCAAAGAGCTGACTCATTAGAAAAGACCGTGATGCTGGTAAAGATTGAAGGCAGGAGGAGAAGGGGATGACAGAGGATGAGATGGTTGGATGGCATCACCAACTCAATAGAAATGAGTTTGAGCAAGCTCCAGGAGATGGTGAAGGACAGGCAAGCTTGGCATGCTGCAGTCCTCAGAGGTGCAAAGAGCCAGACACAACTAAGTGACTGAACAACAAATCACTGATGAATATAGACATGAAAATCCTCACAAAATACTAACAATCTGAATCCAATAATACATTAAAAGGATCATATATATACATGATCAAGTGGGACTTCTCCCAGGAATGAAAGGATTTTTCAGTATCAACAAATCAAATGTGGGATACACTACATCAACATATTGAAGAATAAAAACCATGTGATCATCTCAATAGCTGCAGAAAAAGCTTCTGACAAAATTCAACACCCATTTATGATAAAAAAGAAAGTGGGAATAGAGGGAATATATCTCAACATAATAAAGGTCATATAGGACAAACCTACAGCTAACACCATACTCAAGGTGAAAATCTAAAAGCATTTCCCCTAAGATCAGGAACAAGACAAGGATGTCCATTCTTGCTACCTTTATTTACCACAGTTTTGGAAGTTCAAGCTGCAGTAATCAGAGAAGAAAAAGAAATCCAAATTGGAAAAGAAGTAGTAAAATTATCACTGCTTGCACATGCTATGATACTATACTAGAAAATCCTAAAGTCGCTACCAGGAAACTACTAGGGCTCATCAATGAATGTGGTAAACTTGCAGGATGCAAAATTAATACACAGAAATGTCTTGCATTCCTATACACTAACAAAGAAAGAGCAGAAGGAGAAATCAAGAAAACAATCCCATTTACCATCCTATCAAAAAGAGTAAAATATCTAGGAATAAACCTACCTAATAAGACAAAAGACCTGTACTCTGAAAATTATAAGACAGTGATGAGAGCAATCAAAGATAATACAAATAGATGGAGAGACATAACATGTTCTTGGATTAGAAGAATCAATATTGTCAAAATGACTATAGTACCCAAGGCAATTTACAGATTCAGTATAATCCCTATCAAATTACCAATGGCATTTTTCACAGAACTAGAACAAAAAGAATTGCAAAATTTGCATGGAAACATAAACCCCAAATACCAAAAGTGATCTTGATAAAGAAAAAGGGAGTCAGACTTGCTGACTGCAGACTGTACTACAAAGCTACAGTCATCAAAACAGTACAGTACTGGCACAAAAACAAAAATATAGATAAAATGGAACAGGATAGAAAGCCCAGAAATAAATCCATGTATTTATGGCCAATTAATCTACAACAATGGAAGCAAAACTATACAATGCAGGAAAGACAGTTTCTTCAATAAATGGTGCTGGGAAAACTAGACAGTTACTTGTAAAAAAATGAAATCAAAATATTCTTTAGCACCATACAGAAAAATAAGCTCAAAATGGATTAAAGGCTTAAATATAAGATCAGATACTATAATACTCTTAGAGGAAAATGTAGGCAAAACACTCTTTGACATTAATCGCAGCAACATTTTTTCTGAGCTGTCGCCTAGAGTAATGGAAATAAAGCAAAAATAAACAAATGGGACCTAATTAAACTCAAAAGCTTTTGCACAGCAAAGGAAATCATAAACAAAACAAAAGGCAGCCCACAGAATGGGAGAAAATATTTGCAAACGATGCAACTGACAAAGGATTAATCTCCAAAATTTATAAACAGCTCTTATGGCTCAGTATCAAAAAAACAAACAACCTAATCAAAAAACAGTCAGAAGACCTAAATAGATGTTTCTCCAAAGAAGACATACAGATGGCCAAAAGAGACACATGAAAAGATGCTCAACATTGCTAATTATTACAGAAATGCAAATCAAAACTGCAATGAGATATTACCTCACACCTGCCAGAATGGCTATTATCAAAAAGCCTATAAACAGTAAATGCTGGAGAGGGTGTGGAGAGAAGGGAACACTCCTGTTGGAGGGAACGTAAATTGGTACAGCTGCTATAGAGAACAGTATGGAGGTCCCTTAAGAAAGGTCCCTTAACATATGATCTAGCAATCCCACTCCTGGGCATATAACCAGAGAAATACATGGTTCAAAAGGATACATGCACCACTATGTTCATTGCAGTGCTATTTACAACAGCCAAGACATGGAAGCAATCTAAATGTTCATCGGCAGATGAATGGATAAAGAAGGTGTGGTATATTTCTACAATGAAATACTACTTAGCTACAAAAAATGAAATAATGCTAATTTGCAGCAACACGTATGAACCTAGAGATTGTCATACTAAGACAAAAACAAATATCATATGATATTGCTTTTATGTGCAATCTAAAAAAATGATATGTGAACTTATTTACAAAACAGATATGTATTCACAGACATAGAGTACGAATTTATGTTTACCAGGGGGAAGGGTGGAAGGAGGGATAGATTGGGAGTTTGGGACTGACAAGTATAGACTGCTATAATTAAAATACATAATCAACAAGGACCTATTGTATAGCACAGGGAATGCTGCACAACATTCTGTAATAATCTAAATGGGAAGATAATTTATAAAAGAATAGTTACATGTATATGTATAACTGAATCACTTTGCTGTATGCCTGAAACTAAAACAACATTGTACATTGACTATTCTCCAACATAAAATTTAAATGAAAAAAAGAACCCACAAAGTACTCAGCAAAACAGGTAATAGATACATGTTCACACATGCCATTGTGAAATTTAAGAACCCTGTGGGCCAGAGAACATTCAGATTTCCAGAAATAGGAGTAAGGGTGCACAAGGAGGATAGGATGATACAGTTAATACACAGAACTGCTGTGGTTTCCCATCTCTCAATGGCAACACTAGAGGCAATAAGATAGTAGAGCACCTTCAGAACCATGAAGAAAAATTATTTCTAATCTTTAAAGTCTACATCTAGTCAGAAAAATCAATAATAGTAAAAAAGAATTTTTTTCAGACACAAAAAAACCTCAATACCTTATCTGCAATGCATACTTTCTGAAGAAATTATTGTAGGATGTGTTTGCTAGAACAAGAGAGCAGACCAGTGAAAACAGGACAGTCAAGGGACAGCAAATGCCTTTAACACAGGAATAAGAGTAAGATCTCAGGCTGTCAGCTATGCACTGAGCCATCAAAGACTCCCAATGCCACCTTTTAACTTGAAAACAGAAGAACCCCATAAGCTGAGGCCAGATTGCTCTGTTTTGCTTTTTCTGACCAGGGGCTGATGAGATTCCTGCTCCTCTCTGCTGCCCAGATCAGCAGAAGATTCTCATTTCACTCAACAGCAGTGTTCTTAGGAATAGCTGAGTAGGAAGCCTCCTCAGTGAACTGAAAAGCAGGAAATGCAGAGTAGCCCATGCCCCCTGACCGCATTCCAGCTAGATGTTCAGTACCCTATCTTGCACTATAGCACGGATGTCCTGCCTGTGGAGAGCCCTGTGTTTGGGGATTTACTCAGGATCTTGCCAATGGATTTCCTAGCAGGGGCTCCTATATGTTCTCAGGTATGTGAAGCCAGACTGAACAAGAGGTTCTGTTTGTCTTCTCTTCCCTTCTGATTCTTCACACAATAGTGGTATTATTGCCCTTCCCTTACACAGCTAACTTTGTGCTTACTACTCATTTTTAATGAATAAACAATATACTGTTTAGGGATACATACGTAGATGGTAAAGCTATAAAGAAAATCAAAAGGAATCTTGAGTACAAAAGCCAGGATAATGGTTATGGGAGAAAGGGAGGTTATGATCAGAAAGGGGTACACAGGGGGCTTTTAAAGGTCTTAGTAATATTTTATTCTTAACTTGGATAATAGATTCATGGGTTTTCATTTTATTAGCATTCTTTAAAATATACATATGTGCAGGCACACAGACACACACAGTATACACTCCTCCATACACATATTTCCTAGTTAAAAATAATTGTAACAGCTGAGGGATACATCCCTAAGATCTCACTAATCAAAAGAGATTTTAATTTTAAAATATATGCATAATATAAATTATTTTAAATGAACTTATATATATATAAATGAAGAAAAACTGTGTTTATGTCTCAAACATAATACAGTCAACATGGATTATGTTAACTGTAATTTTACATCTAGCTGAACTGAACTTAATCCATTAAGCTGTTATATGTAAACTTCAGAGTGACATCTATAATATAAAGTTCTCAGAGGCTTACAAACAAAAACTTACATATCTGAAGAAGCCTTCAATAAATGGGGTGAACCTCCTGTGTCCTTCCTAGGAACTTCATTACATTTATAATGAATTGTGCGATGTGACAACCACCAATTAACCAAAGGGAAGATAAGGATGGGGGAAATGAAGCTGTTTGGTACTGCTGGCATGAAAAATTGGAGGGTGAGAAATGGGTGGAAAAGGAGAAAGGCGTCAGAGACCACTGTGACAGAAGAAGGGAAAATAGGTTGAGGAGTGAGTGGGGGCCACTCAGGAAGTTATTACATTAGCCTAAGCATAAGATGATAAAGACCTAAACCAATGCATCAGTAGATACAACTGAGAGAGACTTAAACTGACAAGCAACATAGTTAACTAGTGATTAGCTAGGGGATGGTTGGGGGTTGGTTGAAAGAATGACATACAGATTTCTGGCAAAAGTTACAGGGTAAATAATGATACCATCAAAGGAAAATGCGACTACTACAGGAGAAAGAACTGGTAGAAAGCTGAGACAGAAAAGAGACACACAGCTGTGTTTTGAAAATACCAATTTCCAAATTATTCATTTCCATAGACCAAGGCATAGATTTAGAGAGTGCAATTAGATAGGAGTATATAGTTTAAGGAAGGGTCAACATGTAGATGATGAAGACATCAACTACCATTTGTAGTATACCATGAGCCAAGCATGCTGCTGAGAACTCTATATAGATTCTCCCATTCATCACAATTTATCATTATTTATCATAATAGTAATTATACTACTAGCCCCCGTTTTAAAGATTAGGAAACTGAGGCTAAGTCAGGTTGTCTGTGGCCATATGGTTAGTCAGGACTGAAGCCTAGACATAAAAAACTCTAGAATCTAAGTTCTCATCTCTACACTCCCTAGGAAGCATGAGTGACCAGGAGCCATTGATGTGAATGAGAGTACGGACCGAAAAGGACAGACGACAGAACCCAAGAACCCAAGAACATATCCCCAAATTCCTCCCCAAGGAATTGCTAGAAACACCTCCCACAGAAAGACTATAAGAAGCCCAAAAAGAAAACAGAAGTGCTAAAGGCAAGTTCTTAGAACACAGAATCTTACAGAAGTACAGCCATAAAGACCAAGTGCTTAGAGTTTGCTCTAGACATGAACAAAGTTCCCTCCATTCTTCTCAAGACTGGTACAAGAAAAGAGTAATTTTCCCTCTTAAATTAAGAGCTACACAGTCACATTTTGCTGTTTTCTAAATGTGGGACAGAAACTGGCCCAATGAAAATACTCAGTAGAGAAACAACTTTTGGGAAACTTACACCTGATCTTTTCTCCTGGTGTTCATGAACTGACTTATCATTAGAACAGGTGGTCATCTTTATCCACAGGTTCTACATCTATAGATTCAAACAAACAAAAACTCCAGAAATTTCCAAAAAACAAAACTTAAGTTTGCTGCATACAAGCAAATATTTATATAGCATTTACACTGTATTCAGTTCAGTTCAGTCACTCAGTTGTGTCCAACTCTTTGCGATCCCATGAATTGCAGCACGCCAGCCCTCCCTGTCTATCACCAACCCCCAGAGTTCACTCAAACTCACGTCCATTGAGTTGGTGATGCCATCCAGCCATCTCATCCTCTATCGTCCCCTTCTCCTCCTGCCCCCAATTCCTCCCAGCATCAGAGTCTTTTCCAATGAGTCAATTCTTCGCATGAGGTGGCCAAAGTACTGGAGTTTCAGCTTTAGCATCAGTCCTTCCAAAGAAATCCCAGGGCTGATCTCTTTTAGAATGGACTGGTTGGATCTCCTTGCAGTCCAAGGGACTCTCAAGAGACTTTTCCAACACCACAGTTCAAAAGCATCAATTCTTCGGCGCTCAGCCATCTTCACAGTCCAACTCTCACATCCATACATGACCACTGGAAAAACCATAGTCTTGACTAGACGGACCTTTGTTGGCAAAGTAATGTCTTTGCTTTTCAATATGCTATCTAGGTTGGTCATAACTTTTCTTCCAAGGAGTAAATGTCTTTTAATTTCATGGCTGCAGTCACCATCTGGAGTGATTTGGGAGCCCAAAAAAATAAAGTCTGACACTGTTTCCAGTGTTTCTTCATCTATTTCCCAGGAAGTGATGGGACCGGATGCCGTGATCTTCGTTTTTCTGAATGTTGAGCTTTAAGCCAACTTTCTTACTCTCCTCTTTCACTTTCATCAAGAGGCTTTTTAGTTCCTCTTCACTTTCTGCCATAAGGGTGGTATCATCTGCATATCTGAGGTTATTGATATTTCTCCCGGCAATCTTGATTCCAGCTCGTGCTTCCTCCAGCCCAGCATTTCTCATGATGTACTCTGCATAGAAGTTAAATAAGCAGGGAGACAATATGCAGCCTTGACGTACTCCTTTTCCTATTAGGAACCAGTCTGTTGTTCCATGTGCAGTTCTAACTGTGGCTTCCTGACCTACATATAGGTTTCTCAAGAGACAGGTCAAGTGGTCTGGTATTCCCATCTCTTTCAGAATTTTCCACAGTTTATTGTGATCCACACAGTCAAAGGCTTTGGCATAGTCAATAAAGCAGAAATAGATGTTTTTCTGGAACTCTCTTGCTTTTTCCATGATCCAGCGGATGTTGGCAATTGGATCTCTGGTTCCTCTGCCTTTTCTAAAACCAGCTTGAACATCTGGAAGTTCATGGTTCATGTGTATTGCTGAAGCCTGGCTTGGAGAATTTTGAGCATTACTTTACTAGCATGTGAGATGAGTGCAATTGTGTGGTAGTTTGAGCATTCTTTGGCATTGCCTTTCTTTGGAATTGGAATGAAAACTGACCTTTTCCAGTCCTGTGGCCACTGCTGAGTTTTCCAAATTTGCTGGCATATTGAGTGCAGCACTTTCACAGCATCATCTTTTAGGATTTGAAATCACTTAACTGGAATTCCATCACCTCCACTAGCTTTGTTCATAGTGATGCTTTCTAAGGCCCACTTGACTTCACATTCCAGGATGTCTGGCTGTAGGTGAGTGATCACACCATCGTGATTATCTTGGTTGTGAAGATCTTTTCTGTACAGTTCTTCTGTGTATTCTTGCCACCTCTTCTTAATATCTTCTGCTTCTGTTGGGTCCATACCATTTCTGTCCTTTATTGAGCCCATCTTTGCATGAAATGTTCCACTGGTATCTCTAATTTCCTTGAAGAGATCTCTATTCTTTCCCATTCTGTTGTTTTTCTCTATTTCTTTGTATTGATCGCTGAGGAAGGCTTTCTTATCTCTTCTTGCTATTCTTTGGAACTCTGCATTCAGATGCTTATATCTTTCTTTTCGCTTCTCTTCTTTTCATAGCTATTTGTAAGGCCTGCCCTGATAGCCATTTTGCTTTTTAACACTGTATTAGGTATTATAAATTATCTAGGGGTGATTTAAAGTATATGAGAGGATGTGTATAAGTTACAGACAAATATTATGCCATTTTATAAAGGACTTAAGCATCAGAGAAGTTTGGTATCCATGGGGTTCTGGAAGCAATCCCCCACAGATATTGAAATGACTGTACTAACATTATCACAACTGTCGAATTCTGTGTGCATAATCCAGTCTTTATAAGCTGAAACTAATAATTATAGAAGTCTGACAGTATGAAATTACATTGTAAATCCTATTTATAAAAGGAATATATTCTGTTAATATGTCATGAGCATCGGTTGTTCTCCAAATGTTACATTAGTCTATAACAGTATTGTTCAGTTCAGTTGCTCAGTTGTGTCCCACTCTTTGCAGCCCCATGGAAGCCTGCCATTAATTACCACTCTGCACCTAATTAATATTTGAGCACGGAAGTTGCTATCTTCATTAACATTTTTTTCCAGTCATACTTCCATGAAATGCTGTTAATCTCTTCCCATCCAGGGCCATGTTGCATGGATCTCCATAATAAGTCAGATCTATTTCTGAATTAAATAAAATTTAAATTAGTTAGTGAAAGAAATTTCAAAGCCAGCAACACTTCTTTCTCTATTATTCATTTTAGTTGCATCAAGATTATACAAAATTTATATAGTAATATACAACAAAAATGTAATTAGCAAACACTCTAAAGGGTTTCCCAAATCAGCATCTTATAGAATCCTGAAAGAATAAAAGTTTGGTAAACACCATATACAATCCCTACCCTCTACCCCCATTCCATATTCACATTACACATTAGCAGCCAAGTCCTGCAGTTAGGAAATAAACATCTCTCTACCATAGTCTAGCCAAATCATCCATGTAGCATTTATTAATCATTAATGTTTTTCAAAAAACACTTTGGATATGATTATTTAAATTTTAATATTTATAACAAACAGTACAAATTATGATATTGTAATAGCCATGAATCACCCAGATTCTAAACAAACTTTTTTTCAGAAACAAATATTCTCCTCAAACATAGCACAGAAATTGCTTACATTCTTACAAGGGTTGGGGGTGGTGGTAATCCAATTGTTTGCTGAGTAAAGGATGGAAAACATTTATGCGATTTAAATATCGATTCATTAATAGTCCCCAAAGTAATTTACTTTTTACAAATGTTAATATAAGCATATTCAGCAGGCAATAATGCAACCTCTGGTCTTTTAACAAAACAAAACAAAACAAAACAAAAAACAGTTAACAAAAAGGCAAAACATACAAAGGAAATAAGCATTTATACCCAATTACTCAGCTCAGTGCAGGGCAGCAGAAAATAGGTTTTTAATCATGATTGTAGTCATCAGTTTCTAGGTCTAAAGAAGTAAAGTAGATGATCTGGAAAGTAATTGCTTTAGGAGAAAGAAATAAGAGTATAAAATAAGTGGATATAACTGCTTGTGTAAGATAGTAAAATTAAATATGCAAACAGTTGAGGAATTTTTCAAGTTAGGTAAAGAACTGAAATCCTTGCATGTCACAAAGACTACGTGAGTTAGTAATGCTCAGTGTTAACCAGTTTCCCAAGGATGGTTCAACCTTTCAGTACGCATAAAAGGACTTCCTTTTAACTAATAAGGCACACAATATATTGGGCATGGAGGATAGGAAAAGACAGGGCCATCATATCCCACAACATGTCTGAAACTGAACCCCATCTGAAGGCCAACTCCGTACTTCCTTCCAGTTGCTTAGTCAAAAGGGATCAAGCCAATCTTGATCCCTTTATTCTTTTCACACTGGAAATCCAATTCATTAGGAAATGCTCTTGGCTCTACTTTGCTGAGATATTCTATCTTTCCATTTGTTTCAAGAAAAATCTGTGACCAATTCGTCAAGCAATTTTATGATAGCTGAACTGCGGCGGTAAGGAGATACCCCTCGTCCAAGGTAAGGAGCAGCCGTGAAGAGACAACCCACGCCCAAGGTAAGAGAAACCCAAGTAAGATGGTAGGTGTTGCAAGAGAGCATCAGAGGGCAGACACACTGAAACCATACTCGCAGAGAACTAGTCAATCTAATCACACTAGGACCAGGGCCTTGTCTAACTCAATGAAACCAAGCCATGCCTGCAGGGCAACCCAAGGCGGGCGGGTCATGGTGGAGAGGTCTGACAGAACATGGTCCACTGGAGAAGGGAATGGCAAGCCACTTCAGTATTCTTGCCTTGAGAACCCCATGAACAGTATGAAAAGGCAAAATGATAGGATATCAAAAGAGAATCTCCCCAGGTCGTTAGGTGCCCAATATGCTACTGGAGATCAGTGGAGAAATATAGCCATTCTGCTAGTATTCATATCATTCTCAGGGACAGTTGCTCTACGTAAGTTGTAGTTTTGATGTCTTCATGGAGGAAGGTGAGTTCAGGATCTTTGTACTCTGCCATTTTGATCCCCTGAATACCTGAAATTTGTAACTTTTGAATCCATTTATCCATTTCATCCACTTCTCACCCTACATCTCTGGCGAACACCAGTCTGTTCTCTGTATTTATGATATATATTTTTTCTTTTTCCTTTCCTTTTTTTCTTGATCCCAGATATAAGTGAGATTTTACAGTATTTGCTTTTCTCTGTCTGACTTATCGGGCTTCCCAGATGGTTTAGTGGTAAAGAATCTGCCTGCAATGCAGGAGACATAGAAGATGTGGGTTTGATACCTGGGTTGTGAAGATCCCCTGGAGAAGGAAATGGCAACCCACTTCAGTATTTGTGCCTGGAATAACCCATGGACAGAGGAGCCTGGTGAGCTATAGTCAGTGGAGTAGCAAAGACTTGGATGTCACTGAACACTCACACATGCACACATGCATGCATATCTGACTTACTTCATTCAGCATAATGCCCTCAAGGTTCAGCCATGTTTTGCAAATGTCAAGATTGTATTCTTTTTAATAGCTTAATATTCCTTTGTATATATGCACACCACATCTTCTTTATGCTGTGTCTGCTCTAAATTTGTTAATGGACATTTAGGCTATTTCCACATCTTGGTTGTTGTAAACAATGATGCAATGAACTTAGGGGTATACATATCTTTTTGAGTTAGTGTTTTCATTTCTTTCAGACAAACACCCAGAAGTGGAATTGCTGGATCATATGGTAGTTCTTGTTTTGATTTTTTGAGGAATGTCCATAATGATTTCCATAGTAGCTGCACCAATTACCATTCCCACAAGCAATGCACACGGGTTCCCTTTTCTCCACATTCTCTCTGGCACTTGCTATTGCCTATCGTTTTGATAATAACCATTCTGACAGGAATGAGGTGATATCTCATTTAAGTTTTGATTTGCATTTCTGTGATGATTGGTGACATCGGATATCTTTTCATGTACCTGTTGACCATCTACATATCTTCTTTGGAAATATATCTATTCAGATCCTTTGTCCACTTTTTAAATTGGGTTATTTTTTGTTTGTTTTGAACTGTATTAGTTATTTATATATTTTGGATATTAGATTCTTATCATATATTTATATAATTTGCAAATAGTTTCTCCCATTTAGTAGTTTTCTTGTCATTTTGCATATGACCCCCTTTGCTGCGCAGATACTTTTTAGTTTGATATAGTCTCACTTGTTTGTTTTTGCTTTTGTTGCCTTGCTTTTGAAGTCACATCCAGAAAATCATCGGTAGAACCAATGCCAAGGATCTCGCTACCTGTTTTTTCTAGGAGTTTTATGATTTCAGGTCCTACATTCAAGTCTTTATATTCACGCCCTGATAAATTGACTCCTTTACATTTTATATAAAGACCTGCTAGTCTTCAGAGCCAGATGTTTTGGGTGCACATCCTTTCAGTAGGAACCTTAAAAGTTGGGCATTAAGGTGTAAGATGTATGGTCCAAACCCTACCCATGTCAAGTATAAGCTGAAAGTTTGGCAATACCTTTCCATTGTACAGTGCTATGTGGGTGCTGGATTTATGGTGAGAGTGTGTCTCAGCCTTTCCTGTTCATTTTGATGTGGGAATTTTCTTAGGAACCTGGTGTGTATGAGCAACATCTAGTTTCTGGAATTCTCTCATATGTAATTGCTTCATATACAGGTGTACCTTTGGTGGATTCATGGGAGAAGGGAAATTCAGGAGCCTGCCATGTAACCATCTTGGCATGTAATCCCTGGAGTAAATGTGGCATTTCTAAAATGTTTACTCCAGTGTCTGTCATATAATAAGTACATAAAAAATACTGTTAAAATACTGTTAAATAATACATTATTTATTTATCACCATTCTCTATCACTAATATCTTGAATGTACTTAAAATCACTTTTGAATGCTATATTTCTGTACTTAGGCTATACAGAAGTGGAGGGAAAGATACATCAGCTTTTAGAGAAAATATTTAAATGTGACTTCAGCTAGTTCTGTATGCACTGGTTTCTTCATCTATGAAGAAATTATGGAAACACAAGTTCTTTTTAAATCTGAAGACAAAGCAAAATTTGTAAAACACTTTATTCACTAATGGTTCAGCACTTTAGAATCTAAAGAGGCCTGGCTAATACATTAGGGTGCTCCAACTTCTTTACATTATTGGCGGATGGGTGAATTTTTAATGTGTCAGGACAAGGAAAGAAGTTCTAGTTTGAGGAAAAGCTGATCACATGATATTGTACTGAAGTTAGTATAAACTTATCCCTAGTCTTATAAATATTACTGTGGAGGTTCCAAATAGGAAAAGGAGTACGTCAAGGCTGTATATTGTCTCCCTGCTTATTTAACTTATATGCAGAGTACATCATGAGAAACGCTGGACTGGAAGAAACACAAGCTGGAATCAAGATTGCCGGGAGAAATATCAATAACCTCAGATATGCTGATGACACCACCCTTATGGCAGAAAGTGAGGAGGAGCTAAAAAGCCTCTTGATGAAAGTGAAGGAGGAGAGCGAAAAAGTTGGCTTAAAGCTCAACATTCAGAAAACAAAGATCATGGCATCCGGTCCCATCACTTCCTGGGAAATAGATGGGGAAACAGTGGAAACAGTGTCAGACTTTATTTTTTGGGCTCCAAAATCACTGCAGATGGTGATTGCAGCCATGACATTAAAAGATGCTTACTCCTTGGAAGAAAAGTTATGACCAACCTGGATAGTATATTCAAAAGCAGAGACATTACTTTGCCGACTAAGGTCCGCCTAGTCAAGGCTATGGTTTTTCCTGTGGTCATGTATGGATGTGAAAGTTGGACTGTGAAGAAAGCTGAGCGC
>SJYX01022958.1:144492-157513 GCA_006410675.1 Oreotragus oreotragus
AGTTGGACTGTGAAGAAGGCTGAGCGCCGAAGAATCGATGCTTTTGAACTGTGGTGTTGGAGAAGACTCTTGAGAGTCCCTTGGACTGCAAGGAGATCCAACCAGTCCATTCTGAAGGAGATCAGCCCTGGGATTTCTTTGGAAGGAATGATGCTAAAGCTGAAACTCCAGTACTTTGGCCACCTCATGCGAAGAGTTGACTCATTGGAAAAGACTCTGATGCTGGGAGGGATTGGGTGCAGGAGGAGAAGGGGACGACCAAGGATGAGATGGCTGGATGGCATCACGGACTCAATGGACGTGAGTCTGAGTGAACTCCGGGAGATGGTAATGGATAGGGAGGCCTGGCGTGCTGCGATTCATTGGGTCGCAAAGAGTCGGACACGACTGAGCGACTGAACTGAACAGAATTAAAACCATCATGAGATAATTCCAAAATCTGATTCAACTCACTACTGGCCTCTTCTCATTCAAACTGTGGTTTTTCTGGTACTTGGTATGACAAATGGTTTTCAACTGTAGCCTGGATATTTTGGTCATTGTTAGGAGACCATTGATCACAGATCTTCTATTTTAGCAGGCAGTTGCCCTATTTAGGTTTAGTGTATCAGCTCTAGACTATGTGGGGTTTAGTTCCAGTGACAGTTTAGTTTTCTAAGACCTTACAATGCTATTTTGGTCTGCTTCATTCTTCTGGTGCTGCTGGGGGCTCCCAGTCAATCCCTGTTGATGCCATCCTCAGAAACAAAAGGTGTTTCCCAGGGCCAGTTGCTAGCCTAGGACAATCTCGAAGGAGAGGATATCAGAAGCTACTGGGCCTGGGATTCTTTCTGCCATGAGGTGGAGGGCAGCAGGGAAGAGACTAGTATAGCAAGGTCTTTGCTCTTGCTGCTATTGTCAACAGGACAGATGACAGGCCTGGATTGTGGCATGGGGGCTGAAATGGCCATGTTCACTGCTGCTGTTGCTGCTACTGGCAGATCAGACTACATGGCAAGGCCGCAGCTTTGGAGCAAGGGCTGGGATGGCTAAGGGGCTGTGGGCAGATCAGATTGCCCATTAGGTCCCAGATGTGGACCCAAATAGGCCTCTGTTGGGTTTCCCCTTTCCAAGTCCTCTGGTCAGTGAAAGCAGGCTTTTGTTTTTGTTTTCTATGCCCTGTGATGGGTTCTGGATAGTAGGTCTCTCTACAGCCAGCCCAGGAATAATCAGAAGGTAAAAAGAAAACCTCATGAACTCTCCATAATATCGTTTTTGAAGTGCTGAGGTTCCTAGCTAGTCTGCCTTCTTTCCAACTTTCAGAGTTCTTTTGCTGCTGTCAGTTGAATAACTGCTCAGCTGTATTTCACGAGGAAAGGACAGTTAAAAGTGAGTCTTACACCACCATGTCCTAAAAATGAAAGTGTGCATTTTCAACTTTTGTCATTGGCTAGCATTAGGAATCCATTCCATTCAAAACTGTGAAAGAAGTGAGTTCTTTTATATCCAAGTCAAAAGTTTTTTATCCAAGTTTAAAATAGTAGCCATTAAGCTCATCAGGTTCGTAACAGAGTTTTCCATGACTTCTGGTTCAGAATTTTAGGATAAGTAACTGTAATGGGGTGTTCCTCGGTGAGGCCCTTCCCCCATGTCCTCTGTTTCAGCTCCTCTCAGAAGCTCCCATATAATAGTATCTCATGGATATTTCTTGATTTTTCCAGATGCTAAAAACCTCCAACAAATGGAAGTAATTAATCACTTGATGATCATGAGTACATACCTCCAGACATACTGGTGACTAAAGATTCAGTTCAGTTCAGTTCAGTTCAGTCGCTCAGTCGTGTCCGACTCTGCGACCCCATGAATTGCAGCACGCCAGGCCTCCCTATCCATCACCATCTCCCGGAGTTCACTCAGACTCACGTCCATCGAGTCCGTGATGCCATCCAGCCATCTCATCCTCCGTCGTCCCCTTCTCCTCCTGCCCCCAATTCCTCCCAGCATCAGAGTCTTTTCCAATGAGTCAACTCTTCGCATGAGGTGGCCAAAGTACTGGAGTTTCAGCTTTAGCATCATTCCTTCCAAAGAAATCCCAGGGTTGATCTCCTTCAGGATGGACTGGTTGGATCTCCTNACTGAACTGAACTGAACTGAACTGAATTATCCCAGGAGCAATATAAATTCTGTCACATAATATGATGTCTTTTGAATTTTCCAGCTTTAAATCTGTGAAGCATGTTAAGAGAGTTGCAGGTTGTCTGATGATAGAAAACATTTCATGTAGAATCTTAGGCCTTTTGATCTCAGAGGGAGAGCAGTGAGCAGTCCCTGAGATAAATTTTAGTTCCCTTCCTAGGAATTCAACCTGGGTAACCTGGATGAAAATGAAGAGTCCTCGCAACTAGACCACCAGGGGCCAGAGGTTAGAGTCAAAGTAGCCCTGGTTTCTGCCCCTGCTTGAAAGCAAGAATGTTTCAAAGGAGGGAAAAAAATATAAAAACAGGCACAAAACTTATTATTAGATATGCAGCACAATGTAGGGGACAGCATATAGGAAAACATTTTGTTATCCAACTCAGAAGTGGAGAAGAAATACACACCCAGAATTTGGATTGTCTGAGTGAGAACAAAGTTTGAATTTTACTCCACTTGACAAATACCAGGTGTCTGGCCCAGAGGCCCACTGTATCCTACCTCACTTAGAACAAATAAAGACTGAGAAAAAGAGAAAGTCCAATTATTTACCAAATCTTAAGTCAGATGCAACCATAATACTCTTGGACAAGGATCATTCAATAAATTGTTCAACTTGGTTGTGAATTAACTTCATTGGAAACACAATTCGAAACAAAGAGTCAAATCATGTCTGATTCTTTGTGACCCCATGGACTATAGCCCACCAGCATCCTCATCTATGGAATTCTTCAGGAAAGAATACTGAAGTGAGTTGCTATTCCCTTCTCCAGGGGATCTCCCTGACCCATGGATTGAACCTGGGTCTCTTGCATTGCAGGCAGATTCTTTACCATCTGAGTCACCCAGGGAACCCCATATTGCAAACTCAGCTAAATCTAGAAGGAATCAGTAGCAGAATGTCTGAAGCACCACCCAAACACCAGTAGCACCCTGTGCAGAATGCCTCACCAAAACAACAAATAAGACAAAAGTACCAACCAATTATCAGCAGATAGGATTACCACCTCACTCAGCCCTGTCTATCAGAAGAAAAACAAAACAAAACAAAACTCAGCATAGCTTCCCTGATGGCTCAGAGGGTAAAGTGTCTGCCTGCAGTGCAGGAGACCTGGGTTTGATCCCTGGGTTTGGAAGATTCCCTGGAGAAGGAAATGGCAACCCACTCCAGTATTCTTGCCTGGAGAATCCCATGGACAGAGGAGCCTGGTGGGCTACACCCCGCGGGGTCACAAAGAGTCAGACATGACTGAGCGAATTCACTTTCATACAAAGTTTACACAAAGCACTGGACCAACTTTAGGAGTGCAAAAACCAAAAGGAAGAAAGAATTCAACCTTGAAGCCTGGGAAAAGGAGACCTCAAACACAATAAGCTTAAAAAAAAAATAATGAAAAGGCAGAGAAATACTGCACAAATGAAGGAAAAAAACTAGAAACACAGAAGTCCAAGTAATTGAAGAGGAAATAGGCAAACTACCAGAAAAAGAATTCAGAATAATGATAGTAAAGATGATCAAAAACCTTGAAAACAGAATGGAGAAAATGCAAGAATAAATTAACAAAGACCTAGCAGAATTAAAGAAGAAACATACAGAGATAACAACACAATTACTGAAATTAAAAATACTCTAAAAATACATATAAACAAAGATTTTCCTTTCTTTGCTTTTAAAAATTTTGATGATATATATATTTAACAAAAATGTTACTATTTTAGCAATTTTAAATGTGCAAGTCATTGTTACTGAGAAGTTTCACATTGTTGCATAATCATCATCACTGTCAAGCTCCAGAATTTTTATATCCTCTCAAACTGAAACTCTATTGTTGTTCAGTCCCTCATGTCTGACTCTTTGCAACTCCATGGACTGAAATATGCCAGGCTTCCCTGTTCTTCCTCATCTCCTGGAGTTTGTTCAAACTCATGTCAATTGAGTCGGTGATGCCATCCAACCATCTCATCCTCTTGTCCACTTCTCCTTCTGCCTTCAGTATTTCCATCACGGTCTTTTCCAATGAGTTGGCTCTTCGAAACTCTGTACACATTGAATAACAATTTCTTATTTCCCCTGACCCCTGGTAATCACTGCTGCATTTTCTGTCTCTATGAATTTATTTGTTCTAGGTACTTCTTATAAGTGGAATCATACATTATTTGTTATTTTTGTCTGGCTTATTTCACAGAGCATAATGTTTTCAAGGTTCATATGTTGTAGCAGGCATCAAAGTATTTTTCTTTTTTTCTTTTCTTTCTTAATAGGCTCTATTTTTAGGGTGGTTTATTTTTTTAGGCTCCAAAATCACTGCAGATGGTGACTGCAGCCATGAAATTAAAAGACACTTACTCCTTGGAAGGAAAGTTATGACCAACCTAGATAGCATATTCAAAAGCAGAGACATTACTTTGCCAACAAATGTCCATCTAGTCAAGGCTATGGTTTTTCCAGTGGTCATGTATGGATGTGAGAGTTGGACTGTGAAGAAAGCTGAGCGGGGAAGAATTGATGCTTTTGAAGTGTGGTGTTGGAGAAGACTCTTGAGAGTTCCTTGAATTGCAAGGAGATCCAACCAGTCCATCCTAAAGGAGATCAGTCCTGGGTTTTCACTGGAAAGACTGATGCTGAAGCTGAAACTCCAATACTTTTCTTTACATGTTAAGAGTTGACTCATTGGAAAAGACCTTGATGCTGGGATGGGTTAGGGGCAGGGGGAGAAGAGTACGACAGAAGATGAGATGGCTGGATGGTATCACCAACTCAATGGACATGAGTTTGGGTAAACTCGGGGAGTTGATGATGGACAGGGAGGCCTGGAGTGCTGCGATTCATGGGGTCACAAAGAGTCGGACATGACTGAGCAACTGAACTGAACTGAACTGAATGATATATATCCATCATTATAATATCCAACAGAGTATTTACATAGCCATAAAAATACTATTTGCTCTGCTTATCCATCCCTTCCTTCCCCTGACCTCTGTCAATCACAGAATTTTTTAGTCTACATAATTTTGACTTTTTATATATACACTTGGGATTAGATAGTAGGTAACAGTTTTTCACTTATGAATCTGATTTTAGGGTTCCTCCATGTCTTTCTATGCCTTGATAGCTGGTTTCTTTGCTGGTGCCAAATAATATTCTACTGTTCTAATACTGCAGTACATAGTGATTGCTTCTAAATTTTGGCAAATAAAAATAAAGCTTCTGTAAATATTCCTTTTTGTGTGAATTTAGGCTTGTGTGTATTTAGGTTTTTTGTGTGTATTTAGGCTTGCAGCTTATTTGGGTAAATACCAAGCAGCATGATTGCTAGATTGCAAAGTAAGTATATATTCAATTTTGTAAGAAGCTATCAATTTGTTTTCTAAAATGGCTGTGCCATTTTTCACTCCAATCAGCAATGAATGAGAGTTCCAATTTCTCTATATCCTCACCAGTTAAAAGTGTTTTGGGGAGGTGGGCTCATTCTTCGTTCTGAGCTAACCTCAGTCTTGGGCTGAACTGGGTCTCTGCATCTCCATAGCTGTAGATTTCACATATCTTATACACCCTCTTAGAACTGAAGTACTGGGCCTAATTAAGGTTTGCTATCTGAAGGGATGACAGAGAAACCTTTCTCTTCAAATTTCCACATTAGCTGGTTTTCCCCTCCACCACCACAAGAAGAAATTCTCTTGAATTTTCCCCAATCTTCTGTGAATATCCCATAGGTTTTGTGGAGTAAATGTCTGCAAAATAGATCAAGCCCTGAGCCTTTGGAGTGGGAGCACTGAATCCAAGACCCCAGACTACCAGAGAACTCCTAATTTTAAAGAGTATCAAATAATGAGAACTTCCACAAAGGAAACCACTTGAATAGAAGACCTAGCACCACCCAAACACCAGTAGCACCCTGTGCAGAATGCCTCACTCAAACAACAAACAAGACAAAAGTACAAACCCAATCATCAGCAGATAGGATTACCACCTCACTCAGCTCTGTCCATCAGAAGAAAAACAAAACAAAACTCAGCACAAATCTCACCTTATACAAAGCTTACACAAACCATTGGACTAACCTTAGGAGGGCAAAAACCAAAAAAGAAGAAAGAATTCAACCTTGAAGCCTGGGAAAAAGAGACCTCAAACACAATAAGCTTAAAAAAATAATAAAGGGCAGAGAGATACTGCACAAATGAAGGAAAAAACTAGAAACACAGAAGTCCAAATAATTGAAGAGGAAATAGGCAAACTACCTGAAAAAGCATTCAGAATAATGATAGTAAAGATAATAAAAAAAACCTTGAAAACAGAATGGAGAAAATGTAAGAAAATTAACAAAGACCTAGCAGAATTAAAGAATAAACATACAGAGACAAACAACACAATTACTGAAATTGAAAATACTCTAGAAGGAATCAGTAGCAGAATGTCTGAAGCAGAAGAATGAATCAGTGAGCTGGAAGAGAAAATGGTGGAAATAACTGCTGAAGAGCAGAATAAAGTAAAAAGAATGAAAAGAAGTGAGGATAGTTTCAGAGACCTCTGGGACAATATTGAATGCACCAAAATTTGGATTGTAGAGATTCCAGAAGAAGAGAAAAAGAAAGGGTATGAGAACATTTTTGAAGAGATTATAGTTGAATATTTCCCCAATATGGAAAAGGAAATAATCAATCAAGTACATGAGGTGCAAAGAGTCCCATACAGGATAAATCCTAGGAGAAATGTGCCAAGACACATACTAATCAAACTATCAAAGCTTAAACAAAAAGAATAATAAAAGCAGTAAGGTAAAAGCAACAAGTAACATACAAGGGAAACCCCGTACAGGGGTTTCAGCTGATCTTTCAGCAGAAACTCTGCAGGCCAGAAGGGAATGGTAGGTTATATTTAAAGTACTGAAAGGGAAAAATCTACAACCAGTATTTCTCTACCTGGCAAGGATCTCAATCAAAATTGATGGAGAAATCAATAGCTTTTCAGACAAGCAAAAGTTAAGAGAATTCAGTACCCCTGAATTAGCTTTACAACAAATGTTAAAGGGGATTATATAGTCAGGGAAAAACAAGAGAAAAAAATCTACATAAACAAACCCCAAGCAATTAAGAAAATGGCAATAGGAGCACATACATCAATAATTCCTTTACATGTAAATGGATTAAATGCTCCAGCCAAAAGACACAGACTGGCTGAATGGATACAAAAACAAGACCCATATGTATGCTGTCTACAAGAAATCCACTGCAGACCTAAAGACACATATAGCCTGAAAGTGAGAGGATGGAAGATATATTCCATGCAAAGGGAAAGCAAAAGAAAACTGGAGTACTAATCCACTACTTTGGAAGTTTAATCTTACAAGACTGAACCAGAAATAAATAGAAATTATGAACAACCCAATGACAAGAACTGAAGTCAAATCTGTTATAAAAAAATCTCCCAACAAACAAAAGCCCAGGACCAGATGGCTTCACAGGTGAATTCTATTAAACATTTAGAGAAGAGCTAATGCCTATCCTTCTGAAACTGTTTCAAAAAATTGCAGGGGAAAGAACACTTCCAAACTCATTCTACAAGGCCACCATCACTCTGATACCAAAACCAGACAAAGACAACACAAAAAAGAAAACTACAGACCAGCATCACTGATGAACATAGATGCAAAAATCCTTTACAAAGTTTTAGCAAACAGAATTCAACAACACATTAAAAAGTTCTTGTACCATGATTAAAATGGGTTTACTCCAGGGGATGCAAGGATTCTTCAATATAAGCAAATCAATCAATGTGATACATCATATTAACAAATTGAAAGATAAAAACCATATGATAATTTTAGTGGATGCAAAAGAAGACTTTGACAAAATTCAGCACCCATTTATGATTAAAAATCTTTAAAAAATGGGCATAGAAGGAACCTACTCAACATAGTAAAGGCCATATATGATAAGCCCACAGCAAACATTATTCTCAATGGTGAAAAACTGAAAACATTTCTCCTAAGATCAGGAACAAGACAAGGGTATCCACTTTCACCACTACTACTCAACATAGTTTTGGAAGTCCTAGCTACAGCAATCAGAGAAGAAATAGAAAGAATCCATATCAGAAAAGAAGTAAAGCTTTCAGTGTTTGCAGATGACATGATACTATACACAGAAAACTCTAAAGATACTATCAGAAAATTACTAGAGTTAATCAGTGAATTTGGCAAAGTTACAGGATACAAAATCAATACACATAAATCACTTGCATTCCTACATACTAGCAATGAAAAATCAGAAAGAGAAATTAAGGAGTCAATCCCAATGACCATTGCAACAAAAATAATAAAATATTTAGGAATAAACTTACCCAAGGGGACAAAAGAACTGTATACAGAAAATTATGAGATACTGATGAAAGATGACATAAACAGTTGGAGAGATATTCTATGTTCCTGGGTAGAAAGAATCAATATTGTGAAAAAGATTATAATATCAAATTCAATGCAATCCCTATCAAATTACCAATGGCATTTTTCACAGAACTAGAACAAAAAATTTCACAATGCGTATGGAAACACAAAAGGCTCTAGAGCCAAAGCAGTCTTGAGAAAGGAGAATGGAGCTGGAGGAATCTACCTTCTTGACTTCAGATTATACTACAAAGCTACAGTCATCAAGACAATATGGCACTGGCACAAAAACAGAAATATAGGCCAATGGAACAAGATAGAAAACCCAGAAATAAACCCATGGACCAATGGGTGCCTTATTTTTGACAAAGGAGGAAAGAACATACAATGGGGCAAAGACGGCCTCTTCAATAAGTAGTGCTAGGAAAACCAGACAGCTACATGTAAAAGAATGAAATTAGAACACTTCCTAACACCATACACAAGGGCAAACTCAAAATGGATTAAAAACCTAAATGCAAGACCAGAAAATATAAAACTCTTAGAGGAAAACATAGGCAGAATACTCAATGACATAAGTCAAAGCAAGATCCTCTATGACCCACCTTCTAGAGTAATGGAAAGAAAAGCAAATATAGACAAGTGAGACCTTATTAAACTTAAAAACTTTTGCACAGCAAAGAAAACTATAAGGAAAGTGAAAAGACAACTCTCAGAATAGGAGAAAATAGTAGCAAATGAAACTGCTGACAAAGGATTAATTTCCAAAATGTACAAGCAGCTCATATGACTCAATATCAGAAAAACAAACAACCCAATCAAAAAGTGGAAAAAAGACCTATACAGACATTTCTCCAAAGAAGACATACAGTTGGTTAACAAACACATGAAAAGATGCTCTACATTGCTCACTACTAGAGAAATGCAAATCAAAACTACAATGAGATATGTCACAAAGGTCAGAATGGCCAACATCAAAAATCTACAGACAATAAATGCTGCAGAGTATGTGGAGAAAAGGTAACCTTTGCATTGTTGGTGGGAATGTACATTGATACAGCCACATGGAAGATGGTATGGCGATTCCTTAAAAAAACTAGGAATAAAACCACCATATGACCCAGCAATCCCACTCCTAGGCATATACAGTGAGGAATCCAAAACTGAAAAAGACATAAGTATCCCACTGCAGCACTATTTACAATAGCTAGAACATAGAAGCACCTAGGAGTCCATCAACTGATGAATGGATAAAGAAGTTGTGGTACATATACACAATGGAATATTAGTTATAAACATGAACGCATTTGAGTCAGTTCTAATGAACTGGATGAACCTAGAGCCTATTATAAAAAATGAAGCAAGTCAGAAAGTGAAAGATAAATATTTTATACTAACATGCTGCTGCTGCTGCTGCTAAGTCGCTTCAGTCGTGTCCGACTCTGTGCGACCCCATAGACGGAAGCCCACCAGGCTCCCCCGTCCCTGGGATTCTCCCANCCTCTCTTCTTTTCAGTGCTATTTGTAAGGCTTCTCCAGACAGCCATTTTGCTTTTTTGCATTTCTTTTCCATGGGGATGGTCTTGATCCCTGTCTCCTGTACAATGTCACGAACCTCATTCCATAGTTCATCAGGAACTCTGTCTATCAGATCTAGGCCCTTAAATCTATTTCTCACTTCCACTGTATAATCATAAGGGATTTGATTTAGGTCATACCTGAATGGTCTAGCGGTTTTCCCTACTTTCTTCAATTTAAGTCTGAATTTGGAAATAAGGAGTTCATGATCTGAGCCACAGTCAGCTCCTGGTCTTGTTTTTGTTGACTGTATAGAGCTTCTCCATCTTTGGCTGCAAAGAATATAATCAATCTGATTTCGGTGTTGACCATCTGGTGATGTCCATGTGTAGAGTCTTCTCTTGTGTTGCTGGAAGAGGGTGTTTGCTATGACCAGTGCATTTTCTTGGCAAAACTCTATTAGTCTTTGCCCTGCTTCATTCTGCATTCCAAGGCCAAATTTGCCTGTTACTCCAGGTGTTTCTTGACGCCCCGTTACCTCAACATCAGCCAATGAGAGAACTGCACATGAACTGATCACACACCCTACAGCCACCCCTCACTCACCTGTCCTTTAAAAATGCTTTGCTGAAACCCTTCAGGGAATTCAGGGTTGGGTGGGGGGCACGAGCTACCAGTCCCCTTACTTGGCCCTGCAAAAAACTTTTCTCTGTTTCAAACTGCTACAATTTGGTATTCTTTGGCCTTACTGTGCATTGGACACATGAGCCTGCATTTAGTATTGGTATTCTTCAAATCCTAAAAGGCTGAGAAACACAAAACTAGCCAAAGTAGACTAGAATAGGGGTGTCTTTCCATTCTCTCAACATATCAGGTATGCACACAAGCATATGTTTACACACACACACTCATACTGCCTCACAGCCTTCCTGAGTCTAAAAGGAGAGCTAAGACACCAGCATCTATTTAGCATATTTCAGTTATGGCACATTGGCTGGGAAGTGGTATTTTTAATAACAATTTCATTATTGAGTCTTACACATTACAGAAAGTGAGAAAAGTTAGGGATTACAGTAATTTACATAAGTAAGGTTATAGACAACTGAAGATCAAGTTTTAAAAAAGATTTATTGGTAGACTACACTAGCTCTTTGAGGGCAAGGATTTTCTCTTATCCATCCTGTATCTCTAGCATGTAGAACTATGCCTGATATGGTAGTAAAGACTCAGTAAGTGCTTTCTGGATAGACAAATGGACAGATAAAGCCATTTTAGAATGCATAAACATAGCTGTCATCTTTAAGACAGTTGCATTATATTTCCGTTAATCTCAACTTACAGCTCTTTAATAGCTTTTATATCTCTTTAATCCCCTAGGGGAGATTTTCACTTAGCTAGTAGAAATAAAAAATTTTATTTGTCAATGTTAATTGCCAAAAGGTAGATCAAAAGTTGTAAAATCATATACCAAGTTATTTAATTTTAAAATACTTCTTCAAAAACGAATTTTTTTAACTAGAGATGTTGATGCCAATTCAAAATCCTTCTGTTATCATAATTAAAATTGAAAAAACACTCTTTTTTACTTTTAACATACACTAACATCTCTTCTTAAACACTTTGTTTTAATGCTTTAAAATAGGCCTTGTAAACTTGAGGCATTTTACAAAAATAGTCTCCTGTAATTGCAGAGAACCTAACACAGTTCCTAAAATTCAGAAAGCTTTTCAATATAAAAGTTTAGAAAGTTAACTGTGACAAACATGAACTCAAAATTAATTAATTCAATCTTTTATTTGACTATTTAAACAGTTTCAGTTCAGTTCATTCGCTCAGTCACGTCTGACTCTTTGCGACCCCATGGACCAAAGCACGCCAGGCCTCTCTGTCCATCACCAACTCCTGGAGTTTACTCAAAGTCACCTCCATTGAATTGGTGATACCATCCAACCATCTCATCCTCTGTTGTCCCCTACTCCTCCTGCCTTCAATCTTTCCCAGCATCAGGGTCTTTTCAAAAGAGTCAGCTCTTTGCATCAGGTGGCAAAAGCATTGGAGTTTCAGCTTCAACATCAGTCCTTCCAAGGAACACTCAGGACTGATCTCCTTTAGAATGGACTGGTTGGATCTCCTTGCAGTCCAAGGGACTCTCAAGAGTCTTCTCCAACACCATGGTTCAAAAGCATGAATTCTTTGGCACTCAGCTTTCTTTATAGTCCAACTCTCACATCCATACATGACCACAGGAAAAACCATAGCCTTGACTAGATGGACCTTTGTTGGCAAAGTAATGTTTCTGCTTTATAATACGCTGTCTAGGTTGGTCATAACTTTCCTTCCAAGGAGTAAGCATCTTTTCATTTCAAGGCTGCAGTCACCATCTGCAGTGATTTTGGAGCCCATAAAAATAAAGTTAGCAATTGTTTCCATTGTTTCCCCATCTATTTCCCAGGATGTGATGGGACCAGATGCCATGATCTTCGTTTTCTGAATGTTGAGCTTTAAGCCAACTTTTTCACTCTCCTCCTTCACTTTCATCAAGAGGCTTTTTAGTTCCTCTTCACTTTCTGCCATAAGGGTGATGTCATCTACATATCTGAGGTTACTGATATTTCTCCTGGCAATCTTGATTCCAGCTTGTGTTTCTTTCAGACCAGCGTTTCTCATGATGTATTCTGCATATAAGTTAAATAGGCAGCGTGACAATATACAGCTTGACATACTCCTTTCCCTATTTGGAACCAGTCTGGTGTTCCATGTTCAGATCTAACTGTAGCTTCCTGACCTGCATACAGATTTCTCAAGAGGCAGGTTAGGTGGTCTGGTATTCCCATCTCTTTCAGAATTTTCCACAGTTTATTGTGATCCACACAGTCAAAGGCTTTGGCATAGTCAATAAAGCAGAAATAGATGTTTTTCTGGAACTCTCTTGCTTTTTCCATTATCCA
>SJYX01022958.1:162926-184767 GCA_006410675.1 Oreotragus oreotragus
TCCAGACCATTTCTGTCCTTTATCAAGCCCATCTTTGCATGAAATGTTCCCTTGGTATCTCTAATTTTCTTGAAGAGATCTCTAGTTTTCCCCATTCTATTGTTTTCCTCTATTTCTTTGCATTGATCACTGAGGAAGGCTTTCTTATCTCTCCTTGCTATTCTTCGGAACTCTGCATTCAAATGGGTATATCTTTCTTTTTCTCCTTTGCTTTTTACTTCTCCTCTTTTCACAGCTATTTGTAAGGCCTCCTCAGACAGCCATTTTGCTTTTTTGCATTTCTTTTTCTCGGGTATGGTCTTGATCCCTGTCTCCTATACAATGTCACAAACCTCCGTCCATAGTTCATCAGGCACTCTGTCCATCAGATCTAGCCCTTTAAATCTATTTCTCACTTCCACTGTATAATTGTAAGGGTTTTGATTTAGGTCATACCTGAATGGTCTAGTGGTTTTCCCCACCTTCTTCAATTTACATCTGAATTTGGCAATAAGGAGCTCATGATCTGAGCCAGAGTCAGCTCCTGGTCTTGTTTTTGCTGACTGTATAGAGCTTCTCCATCTTTGGCTGCAAAGAATATAATCAGTCTGATTTTGTTGTTGGCCATCTGGTGATGTCCATGTGTAGAGTCTTCTCTTGTGTTGTTGGAAGAGGGTGTTTGCTATGACCAGTTTATTCTCTTGGCAGAACTCTATTAGTCTTTGCCTTGCTTCATTCTGTACTCCAAGGCCAAATTTGCCTGTTACCCCAGGTGTTTCTTGACTTCTTACTTTTGTATTCTAGTCCTGTATAATGAAAAGGACATCTTTTTTGGGTGTTAGTTCTAAAAGGTCTTGTAGGTCTTCATAGAACCATTCAACCTCAGCTTCTTCAGCATTACTGGTTGGGGCATAGACTTGGATTACCGTGATATTGAATGGTGTGCCTTGGAAATGAACAGAGATCATTCTTTCATTTTTGAGATTGCACCCAACTACTACATTTTGGACTCTTTTGTTGACTAAGATGACTACACTGTTTCTTCTAAGGGATTCTTGCCCACAGTAGTAGATATAATGGTCATCTGAGTTAAATACCCCCATTTTAACAGTTTTAATCAGTTTACTACTCGATGGACGTGAGTCTGAGTGAACTCCAGGAGTTGGTGATGGACAGGGAGGCCTGACGTGCTGTGATTCATGGGGTCNAGTAGTAGATATAATGGTCATCTGAGTTAAATACCCCCATTTTAACAGTTTTAATCAGTTTACTACTCGATGGACGTGAGTCTGAGTGAACTCCAGGAGTTGGTGATGGACAGGGAGGCCTGACGTGCTGTGATTCATGGGGTCGCAAAGAGTCTGACACTACTGAGCAACTGAACTGAACTGAACTGACTGAATCAGTTTACTTAAAATTAATTTCACTTTGTATAATCTGACAAGATTAAATGTAAGCCTCAATCACTATAATAGTTTATCACAAGATATAAAAAAATGAAAACAAACTACTTATTTTATCCACATGATCACCTTTTTGAGTGAAATTACAAGCAAATAAATTCAAGACTTAGAAGACAATGAAACTTCACAGTTTCTAATTAATGGTGAATTGAAGACTGAGAATTTTAAGTACAGGCTTATATCAGTAAATAGACATTAGATCATAAAATGAGAAACATTTTAACCAGTGACTATTGTTCAATTCATTAAACATCAGTACCCGTGCAATTAGTTTCCTGTACTTTAATCAAATCCTTTATTTTATAGCAACCAATATGAGAGAAAAAAATAAGGAATGAAGCATGAAGAATAACTATCCAGCATAGATACAAAATAGATGGGTTGAGATCATATAAAAGAAGATATTTTAATCATGAATTTTCAGGCAGCTCCACTGAGTGACCACTGAAATTTTTAAAGGAAAAAAATATATTCTACTAGCTAAGAATCCTTACACCTTAATATTTCATAATGAATTTACAACTTCCTTTTGGCATGCCCAAGAAACCTGGAAATACAAACACTATAATTGCAAACATCGCTTAGAATGAAAAAGTCCCTTTAAGATAAGATATGTTAACCCCTGAAAGACTTTAACTTTCTCCTCTCTGAATCAAAGCATAACATACGTGACGTGAAGACGCTTAGTCATGTCCGACTCTTTGTGACCCCATGGACTGTAGCCCACCAGGCTCCTCAATCAGCAGGATTTTCCAGGCAAGAGTACTGGAGTGGGTTGCCATTTCCTTCTCCAGAGGATCTTCCTGACCCAGGGATTGAACCCGAGTCTTCCGNCGTGAAGACGCTTAGTCATGTCCGACTCTTTGTGACCCCATGGACTGTAGCCCACCAGGCTCCTCAATCAGCAGGATTTTCCAGGCAAGAGTACTGGAGTGGGTTGCCATTTCCTTCTCCAGAGGATCTTCCTGACCCAGGGATTGAACCCGAGTCTTCCGAATCATGGGCAGATGCTTTACCACCTGAGCCACCAGGGAAATCAGAACATAAACATAATATAATCATAATATAATAAAAACATACATCAGAGCATAAACAGAGCAGGCTTGAGTGTTCAAAAGACTTGGGGCTGAATCTTGCATCTGCCCATTACAAACTCTGATGATATTTGGCCACTTATTCAGTCTATCTGGGCTCACTTTATTTAAACTGTGAAATGGAGATAACAGCTACTCAAAGGTTCTGAAGAGATAACAGAAGGTATAAAGGGTTGTGCCTGGCACATATGCACAGAGAGGACTTCTTCAAGGGTGATCGGTTGTTGACCTCTTCTTCTCCCCTAAAAAGTAAAAAATGTATGCCATACTACAAGGGTACGATTTCACTATCAAACCCAAGGGTCAGGAAAGAACCAGAAAGTTCTGCTTTCAAGAATAGTAAGTAACCTGGACTAACCTTCCTACTGAAAAACAAAATAAAATCTGGATACACACACACACACACACACACACACATACAATCTTCTTGGAAGTATAAATATAAGGTGCTTCAGTTTTGCCAGTTAAAGATCAAGGACAACAAGAGAAGCCAGAAGCCAGAGCAGGAAGCTCAACCACACACAGCTATTTAGGGCAATTCTCCACCCTTAGGAAGCAATTGCCTGAAAGGGCCTCATAGAACGGAAGAGCGAAGAGAAAACTTGCAATCTACTTGATAAACCAACCCTCGCTTTGTTCTGGTTTCTTCTGAAAGATTGGGATGGCAGTGAACGAAAAGCAAATCTAGTCTTGCATGGACTTGCCTGGCTCCTCATCATCTGGTAGTCTCAAATCTAGAAGCTGGATTAAGGCAGTCCTGGCCATAAGCTCTCCCCTAAAAACCCAGCACAGGCAAATCCTCTCTAAAGATAATGTTTTCTTAGTGTGAGCAAGAATCAGGATAAGAGACAAAAGAAAAATACCAAGGCATGGGATATTGAAACAAAAAGATATAATAGCCCAAATTTTAAACTCAGAGGATAGATTTCAGAGCAGCTGAAAGCTGAAAAAAGAATTAGTTAAGATGAGTATAGATCAGAAGAAATTATCCAGAATACATCATAGAGAAGAACAAAAAGAAAACAGACAAGATAAGGGACTTGGATGAAATGAGAAAATTTAATGTATGATATGTTAATTGGCAGAGAAGGCAATGGCAACCCACTGCAGTTCTCTTGCCTGGAGAATCCCATGGATGGGGGAGCTTGGTAGGCTGTGAATGTTAATTGGGGTCCAAGGAGAGAAGAGAATGAGGTAGACAATATTTGAGGAAATGGCTGAGAATTTTTCACAGAATGATTTCATAGAATTTTCATCAGATTTATCTATCCATAAATTCAAGATTCCCAGTGAATTACAACAAGATAAATAAAAATAAATCTATACTCCGAGGCAAATCATAGAAAGACAAAGAGGGAAAAACCTTAAAATAACCAGAGATCTTAAAAACAGATTGTCTTCAAAGAAGTGACAGTTTGACAGCTGACAACAGAAACCTGAAGACAATGAAATGGTGTATTCAATGATATAAAGTGCCATCCAAACTTCTATATCCAGGGATTTCAATAATGAAAGCAAACTAAAGACAAACACAAACAGAAAGAGCATGTCTTAGCAGACCCACACTAAAAGTTTCCAAAAGATACTTTTGGCAGGAGGAAAATTACCCCAGACACGTCAGAGACACAGCAAAACATGAAGAACAAAATAAGGCATAAATATGTGGGTAAATATAAAAAATACTGACTGTAAAAAACAACAAATAATAATGACTTCTGGGTTTACAAATATGGACAATTTAAATGTATGACAAACATTAACATATAAATTAAGGGATAAAGTAAAAACATCCTAATATTCTTGCATTGGCAGCAATAAGGGCAGTAAGACATCAATATTATACCTTGTAAGTGCACAATACAGGTTGCTATTTTAAGGAAAACTACTAAAATAATTGAAGCCCAGTGCTGAAGTTCCAATCTAAGTGAGGGTAGGGAGGGAATGAAGTGACAAAAAAACACAATCACATAAGAGAGAAAAATGAAATGACAAGAAAGAAAGAAACAGGACAGGACAAAGTACAAAATAAAAACTTTAAACTCATATTACTGTTGTGTACTGGGAGTATGAAGAAATATGCAAACAATAAGTATAATAATTAAATTATAAAGTATATTAAAAGGGGCTAAGTCTATAGAAAAAAAATAATATTGAAGAACTGGATATACAAACCAAGGTGGGTTTAGTACCAGGTTTCAGTAATAAATAGTCTTCAAGGTGACCTTGTTAAGAAGGTAACCTCTAAGCAAAGACTCCTTCCCTCTCCATAGCTAATCTAACGTCACGTACCTCCACTCCATTCACAGCTCTGAGACTACCACTATGGGGGCCATTATTTTTAATGTATTGTACTCCTCCCAAGTTTGTCGCTCCTCTGTTTCCTTAAGGGTTTCTGAAAGAGTTCTTTCTTCTTGGACTTGCCCTGACGATGATAATAGCAGCAGTGCTACTATTTATTGAATATCGATTATTTGTCAAGCATTCTAATATGTGCTTTGCAAAATGTCTCATGCAATTTTCCCAATAGCTCTAGAAGAAACAGACTATTATTCCCATTTTACAGATAAGAACATTAACTTTAAAATCTTACCCAGTATCCCACAGTTAATACAATGCAGAGCTAGAATTTTAATGTAAAATTGGCCTGGCTCTAAGGTATGAGGGCTTTCCACTATCCATGCTATATATTATGCTATTATTGCCAAGAACAATGAAAAGTGAATTGAGAAGGACAAAGACTCAGCAAATGGTCAGTAGGTGCTATGAGATACACTGAAGACACTCAACAAGCACTTGACTGAGGATTCACAGAGGAGGTCTCATGACCAAGGATCAGCTACAGAAAGATGCTCAGGGAACTGGGTCTACAGACCACAACGGGAAGCCAGTGAGTCACTGTCACCAGCCATTCTTCCTGTCACCTGTCTGGTCTTCCTCTTGACTTGCTTTGGTTTGTTACGGTTCTTTTCTTCTTATTGTCAGCCTGAGCATGTCCAAGAAAACTTACTGTAAGCAATACTCTATGTTTTCTGATCTCATTTCCTTTCTCTGAACTGTAATGTCTTGATTTTGCTTCTTGTATTTTATGCTGGGTTCTTTCCCCCAAACAACAAAATTTAAAGTCTAAGAAACAGGAAAACTTGAACTTCTTCAGGCATAGTATTTTTGATAAATTCTTATTTTATTTATTTATTTTTTACTTTATTTTACTTTACAGTACTGTATTGGATTTGGCATACATTGACATGAATCCGTCACGGGTGTGCATGAATCCCCCTCCCACCTCCTACCCCACATCATCCCTCCGGATTATCCCCATGCACCAGCCCCAAGCATCCTGCATTGAACATAGACTGGTGATTCATTTCTTACATGATAGTATACATATTTCAATGCTATTCTCCCAAATCATCCCACCCTCTCCCTGTCCCTCAGAGTCCAAAAGTCCGCTCTACACATCTGTATCTCTTTTGCTGTCTTGCATACAGGGTCCTCATTACCATCTTTCTAAATTCCATATATATGTGTTAGTATACTGTATTGGTGTTTTTCTTTCTGGCTTACTTCACTCTGTATAATCGGTTCCGGTTTCATCCACCTCATTAGAACTGATTCAAATATATTCTTTTTAATGGCTGAGTAATACTCCATTGTGTATATTCTTATTTTAATTGTAGTATAGTTGATTTAAAATGTTGCATTAGTTTCCAGTATACAGCAAAGTTATAAGAATTATAAAGTATTTTTTAATATTCTTTCCCATTATAGTTTATTATAGGATAGTCAATATAGTTCCTTGTGCTATAAAGCAGGACCTCAGTGTTTATCTATTTTATATTTAATAGCTTTTAATCTGCTAATCCCAAGATCTTAATTTATTCTCCCTTATCAGTCCATGGGGTCACAAAGACTGGGACACGACTGAGTGACTGAACTGAACTGGTCCCCTTTCCCCTTTGGTAACCATAACTTTGTTTTCTATGTCTGTGAGTCTGTTTCTGTTTTCTAAATAAGTTCATTTGTGTCATATTTCAATTCCACATATAAGTGATACCATGTATTTGTCTTCCTTCTGTCAGACTTAACTTCACTTAGTATGGTAATTTTTAGGTCCATCCATGTAGCTACAAACGGCATTATTTCATTCTTTGTTATGCTTGTGTAATATTTGTGTGTGTGTATGTGTGTGTGTGTGTATTTGTTGTTGTTCACTAAGTTGTGTTCAACAGGGGGCAAGCCAGGCTTTCCTGTCCTCCACTATCTCCTGGAGCTTGCTCAAATTCATGTCCGTTGAGTCAGTGATACTATCTAACCATCTCATCCTCTGCTGCTCCCTTCTCCTTTTGCCTTCAATCTTTCCCAGCATCAGCATCTTTTCCAATGAGTTGGCTCTTTGCATCAGGAGGCCAAAATATTGGAGCTTCGAGGCTGATTTCCTTTAGGATTGACTGGGTTGATCTCCTGGCAGTCCAAGGGACTCTCAAGAATCTTCTCCCAACACCACAATTCAAAAGCATCAATTCTTCAGTGCTCAACCTTCTTTAGGTCCAGCTCTCACATTCATACACGACTAGGGAAAACCACAGCTTTGACTATATGGGCCTTTGTTGGCAAAGTGTGTATACACAGCATATTTTCTTTATCCATTCATCTGTTAGTGGACATTTAGGTTGCTTCCATGTCTTGGCTATTGTAAATAGTACCACTATGAATGTGGGGGTGCATGTATATTTTTGAATTATAGTTTTGTCCAGATATATGCCCAGGACTAGGATTGCTGGATCATATGGTGACTCTATTTCTAGTTTTTTAAGGAAACTTCAAACTGTTTTCCATAGCGGCTGCACCAATTTACATTCCCACCAACAATGCAGGAGGGCTCCCTTTTTTGAGAATTTCTTAGGCAATACCTAACTCCGTCAAGCCATTCATGCTACACTCAGTCACTGGGTGTACCCTAAAAACCTACAATCAACCTACCAATGAGTTGGATTCTTCTTGTTTTAGGGGGAGAAGTGGTGTTGGGGAAGGGGGACACGCTCTCTCTAATAATCTGAAGAGAAATGAGAATGAAGCCTATAAATTTTATTAGGTTTTTTTTTCTTGTTGCATAACATATTGTCACACATTTAACAGTTTAAAACAGTATCCTTCATGATATCTGAAGTTTCTGTGGGTCAGGAGTCCAGATGGCTCAGTTAGGGTCTCTGCTTAGGGTCTCACAGGCTCAAATCCAGGTATCAGCCAGACTGTGCTCTTATCTAGAGGCTCTGGAGAAGAATCCACTTCAAAGCTCAATTCAGGTTGTTGGGAGACTTCAGTTTTTTGCAGGTGTAGTTGACTAAAGTCCATTTCCTTGCCGACTGTTAGCCAGCCTCAGAGCTCCTAGAGCCCACCTGTATTCCTTGCCAGTTCCTTCCATCTTCAAGCCAGCAATGGGAAATCTCCCTCATATCAGAGCTGTTTCACATCTCTTTCTCTTGGGCAATCTCTTTCAGATCAATCCTCTTTACTCAAATTTATTTTTAAAAAATCATATCACTTCCATGAACAGAAAAAGTTATCAGGTGCCATAAATAGACACTAAAGATAAATAGAACTAAAACAATAACACTAAAAATTCTAAACACTAAAATTCAGATAGGCACTGCTGCCTTTCTTCCAGAGGCTGTGGGCTGGAGGAGAACTCTCACTTTCACTTGAAGGGGGCAGGTGGAGGGGAAGCTACGTTGGCTATTAATGTTATATTAAAACAAACCATGAACTTTCTCAAAGGTATTACAGTAATCAGAAAGCCTGAATGAAGACTACAGAGAATTCCATCTGTTTATTACTGTTCACTTAACAATTTATTGGGGTACCATCTAAAATCATACAGCCTACTGCAATACCTGTCACTCACTTCAGGAAATATTACTGTAAGCCCTGGTTACAATCTGGACTGAAAGAAAAGTGGAGGATTTTGAATTCTGTATCATAATAAAATCAGTAAAATACAAATAAAAAGACCATAATCAGATTAAACCTAATAACAGCATGGTTAATGAAATGCCCTGAATTCCGATACAAATATACATACCTTGAGCTTTGAAAGGCACAATGACCCATGGACATCTTTACCTACATTGCTCCCATTACTATTCTCCTTTATAACAGATGGAAAGCAAGATTATTCTATTTTGCTCAGACTGTATTCCTTTACGAATTCTTAAAGGAGAAATTATGGTGCACCTAACAGAGCTGAGCAACAAGATCACTTAGACTAGAGGTCAGCAAACTGCTGCTGCTGCTGCTGCTGCTGCTAAGTCACTTCAGTCATGTCCGACTCTGTGTGACCCCATAAACGGCAGCCCACCAGGCTCCCCCATCCCTGGGATTCTCCAGGCAAGAACACTGGAGTGGGTTGCCATTTCCTTCTCCAATGCATGAAAGTGAAAAGTGAAAGGGAAGTTGCTCAGTCGTGTCTGACTCTTCGTGACCCCATGGACGGCAGCCCACCAAGCTCCTCCATCCATGGGGTTTTCCAGGCAAGAGTACTGGAGTAGGGGGCCATTGCCTCCTCCCCAGGACAAATCCAGAGTGCTGCCTATTTCAATAAATAAGGTCTTATTGGAAGGTAGCCACGCACACTTGTTTACGTATTATCTATGAGCACGTAGACAGAGTCGAGTGGTTTTGACAGAAACTGGCCTGCAAAAACTAAAATATTTATTCTCTGACACTTTACAGAAAAGTTGCCCACCCTTCACTTAGAGTTTCCCGAAAAGTGTTGATCTCAATCACATGATATGTTCCGTGTGGAGGTTTTGGATTATGCTAAATGACTGTTTCTCACTCTTTCAATTATTTTATGGGTAAATCAGTGTGCCATTTCTACTTAGAATAATTGTACTTGTTGAAAAATTAATACTACATTACTAGGATTATCAGCATCTAGATCTCAAGGAACATCTCAATAGGATTATCAGCATCTAGATCTCAAGGAACATCTCAATCCATGTTCCTCTAGCCTTTCTTAAATATTTTATTCATCTCATCACCAGGAGATCATCTAAATAAAGCCAGACCACATCTTACAAACTGTCTATTTTTTAAAGTAAACTTTTTTACAATAGTTTTGGATTTTGAGAAAAATTACAAAAATAATATACAGACTTCCCATGTACCCTGTACCAACTTCCCCATTATTAATATTTTTCATTGAAGTGAAGTGAAGTTGCTCAGTTGTGTCCGACTCTTTGCGACCCCATGGACTATAGCCTACCAGGTTCCTCTGTCCATGGGATTTTCCAGGCAATAGTCCTGGAGTGGATTGCCATTTCCTTCTCCAGGGGATCTTCCCAACCCAGGGATCAAACCTGGGTCTCCCGCATTGTAGACAGACGCTTTACCATCTGAGCCACCAGGGAAGTCAGAGTGGTACGTTTGTTACAGTTAATGAACCAATACTGATACATCAGCATTAACAAAAGTCTACTCTTTACTCAGGTTTCCTCAGTTTTTAGCCTAAATGTCCTTTTTCTGTTCCAGGATTCATCCAGGATATCACATGACTTTCAGTCATGTCACATTAGACCCCTGTTGGCTCTGAGAATTTCTCACTTATCTTGTTTTTGATGACCTTGACAGTGTTGAGTACTATTCGGGTAATCTGTAATTTTCCTGAACTTGGGTCTTTCTGATATTTTCCCTTATGATTAGACTGAAGTTGTATGTTCTGGGAATGAAGACCAAAGAAGTGAAGTTCTGCTTTTATCATATCACATCAGAGGTACATGGCTTCCCAGGTGGTTCAGTGGTAAAGAATCTGCCTGCCAATGCAGGAGATATGGGTTTGATCCCTGGGTTGGGAAGATCCCCTGGACGGGGAAATGGCAATTCACTCCAGTATTCTTGCCTGGAAAATTCCATGGACAGAGGAGCCTGGCGGGCTACAGTCCATGGGGTTGCAAAGAGTCGGACACAACTGAGCATGGCACACAGCACAGCATCCAAGGTACATGCTGTTGACATGACTTCTCACTGTTGGTGTTGACCTTGACCACCTGGTTGAGGTAGTGTTTGTCAGGTTTCTCCTCTGTAAAATTCTTCTTTCCATACTGTAGTCTTTGGAAGAAGTCACTATATTCAATCCACATATACTGTTCATTTCTTAGTTATTAAAGTCACTTCAATCAATATTCATGTAAAAGTAAAAATTTAAAAGCTAAAGGTTTCTACCTGCCATACAAACTGCCTTCACATATTTGGACTAAATTAACACTGTGTCACATATTTGGACTAAATTAACACTGTGAGAGTCTCTCTCTTTTTCATTCCCAGTACTCTGGCAATTCTTACAAAGATTCATTGTTTCTGAAAGCATGTCACAGAGAGGGAAAAATCTGATCATTTTCAAATTAAGTAAGTCAAAATCTCCACAAGTAAGTATTCCTTAAGCAAGACGTCTAACAAAATGTGACTGATTCTGGACTATTTTTCCTACTCCTTCCATCCCATTTTGTACAAGTAGATGAGCGATCACAGGTCACAATCTAGTGGAGCCTTCCCTCTCCTTGAAATGCACAAAGAATTCAGATAAGATTTTGTGAAGAAAACAACTAAGATTGTTTGGTTGAGTTATGTGGGATTTGATTGGTACCCTTCCTCAGGGTGGTGATAACCAGGCCAGTACACAATAAATCACAAGGTCATTGATGGGCCTGGCTGCTGAAGCAAAATCATTACTAAAATGAACTTAGAAAGGAAGAGCCTTTTGCTAATCCTTTTCAAGCCAGAGCCTGAGCTGGTCCTAGACTGAAATAAGGCACTGGAGAAAGCTGGCCTTTTGCACTGACTGTCTTCCCATTCCAGATCCCCTCTCTGTAGTCTGTACTGGCTGTCAATTATCACTCTCAACATAAGCAGCCTTCAAGTGAAGCTGTTAGTGGCAACTGCTCTAAGAGAAGCTCACAAAAGACTGCTGGCCAGTTACCTACCTCTCCATGGCCAAAGAAAGATAGGCACTCACGGGCCCCATAAGCCTGGAGATTAGAATCCACAGGACTCAGAGTGAGGGCAGATATGCTGATGAGGACAAATGTTACCCAGGAACTGAGAAAGTTCAAATCCACCTCATGGAACTCATCTAGAACTAATCCCGTATAAGATATCTAACACATTAGCAGAGGACATGGGCTTACTTATTTTTCCCTTATTTTTTCATATGATCAAATACTTTGTGGTTGAAGAATAAAATAAGTGAAAAGCTTGCAGAAAAGTGCTTTGGTCAGAAGTAATGACAAGCAAAAAGAATAAAATGATGCTAGCTGAATACTATCTAAAAGATACATTTTCATAACGCTTTTTATCTCAAAGATTTAGTCAGTCTACAAATTTTAGCAAAAAAGAAGAAAGAAATCAGTATTTCTGACCTTGACCTAACACTGACTCACTCAAGAGACAGCCTAAGAAGAAAATGCAAAGTTGATGCTGACCTTGCTTTCTGGGTCAGGGGGAAAAAATGAGAACCCAATTATGTCACCTAGAAAGTCACATTTATGTCACTTAACATCAAGTGCGTCAAACAAAAAGCTAATAACTGAAGTAAAAGGTGAAAAATGCATACGAAACCAAGACTTCTTTAAAACAGTCCATCTGGTGTGCAGTTTACTGTAGGACTGTAGGCAATTAGGGTTTCCTCAAACAGCTTTCACAGAGCCAGCTTATTATAACAGAGGAGAAGAAATGAGTTCTATAGCACAGTGCCATTTTATTTTGGCTGTACCATTATTAGTAAATCTATTAAATAACAAAGACTTTTCTATCAGTTGAAAAAATGATGGGCCAAAATTCTTTCCAAGGAACACATCAAAAAAGCCATTACCATGCCATTTTTGGAAAAATTCTGATACTTTCACAATACACAAATGTAGAGCTACTGTCCTTAATGAGACTGCAGTTTGTCACTTTCATATAACACACTGGATTTTTGAGCCTTTTTATACCTCTGATTTACCACAAACATTTGGCTGATCCGTAACACAAACAATTCAAAGTACATTAATAGTATTAATAACATACCTGCTTTCATTTCTTAGATAAAACGGATCTCAATGCCTGCTAAGGAAACCAAATAGGTAATACACTATTGATCAAGACTAATAATTCTTTTTGAAAGAGACCACTCAACTTAGTTAAAATACATCATAGTGATCTAGTAGGTAAAATACATTATAGTGATCAGAAAGTAAGATGGTTCAGTAGAATTATCACAGTCTATTTCAATCACTGCTCAAGACACTCTCAGACTTGCCATAATATTGCTTTTCACAGAAAAGACAAGCATGAATACTAACAGATGCTTACTGGTTTGGATTAGTACTTGATTCTAATATACCATGCTTAATGTCTTTCAATCTTAATAAAACATTAAATAAACTATCAACCACAGTTCATGACGCTAAAGCCATTATAGCAAATCTGTTTTTACTGCTTTATTTGAAATCTTGGAAAGAATCCTACCCTAAACCAGGAAGTCACTGCAAAGCAAGAGAACGGTTTCAACAATATGCTCTTTTAAATGTAAAATTCTGTTTCTTACATATTTGCCTAGACTAGAACTGATCAGAAACAACAATATTTGAAAATCATCATAATAATCCTTTTTAGTACTTCCTTGAATTTCAGTGATTCTTCTTTATGGCCTGACTAATACTGTGGCCTTCTTGTCCTGTTGAAGTTCCCTTTCTTCAGGAACTCAGATTCTTTAGACCATTTGCAAAACCATTTTGGAGCCTTCTTCCTTTCCTCAGCTTTAACTCTTCACACATAACATCTTGGTTTACTCCAAGCCTCAGATGAGCTACTCTCATCATTATCAGAAATACCACTTCGAGGACACCTTCACTCTTGGTCACTTAATGAGCCACAATATGCCCTCTGACTCTAGAGTTATTGAGATGTTTTCAAGAAAGTAGTGTTAACGACAATATCAACTTGAGGGTGAGTTGGTGGGGAGGACTACCAAGGGAAACAAGAATGCATGTTAAATGAAGCATAATAATCAAGAAGGCATAATAATGTTACCCTTTAAAAAAAACTATATTGGTTAGTATATTAGTGTATAATGATTAAAAAAAAATGTACTATCACTCCAGTACCAAAACAAATTTATAAAAGTGGAAGCTAAAATATGATATTTTAAAAAGCCTGACTTTAGGATTTACACAGGAAAAAATTAATCCCAATGAAAATACTTCCAGGAAAATAAATATGAAAATAGAAAAATCACAAATGCTTTAGCTGTATGATACAGAAAATTGATCAAGGAATTAAGTTGGCTTAGTGGAACCATCTGGGCAATACTTTCTCAACAAAAAATTCATTAATATTGGTTTAATTCTGATTAAAATATTTATATTTACATCCAACCAGTCAAAAGCTTCCATAGGTCAAAGGTCTTGCACTTATCAAAGAAGCCTAAAAGGACTACCCATTCACATGGCATTTACCCATTACCCTAGTTTTCCAAAGAGAGCAATAAGAATGATAAAATCATTGGTAACAGGTATTGTATTAGTATATATTAGAAATAGTGTTAGTAAATTATTAGTAGTGCACCCTTTCCAGGTGATGCTAGAGGTAAAGAATCTGCCTACCAGTGCAGGAGATGCAAGAGATTCAGGTTTGATCCCTGGGTCAGGAAGGTCCCCTGGAGTATGAAATGGCAACACACTCCAGTATTCTTGTCTGGAAAATCCCATGGACAGAGGAGCCCAGCGGGCTAGTCCATGGGGTCGTAAAGAGTGGGACAGGACTGAGCAACTGAGCACAGCACATAATTAGTATCACGGGTAATTAGGATGCACTCACTACATGCCAGTCAATTTTCTAAGACATGATGGTGTTAACTCATTTAACTCTCATAACTACTCTATAAAACAGACAGTGTCTTTGTTCCTATTTTAGAGATGAGGAAATTGAGGTACATACAGAGAAGTTAAATAACTCAGCCATAGCCCCAGTGCTAGCAGTACTAACTGGTTCAATCAAAATTCAAATCCAAAGATTCCAGACCCAGAGCCCATGACTTTAACCACTGTTATCCCTTCCTCACACCGTATCATCATTAAGTCCAAGGTCCCCTGCTGAAGTTATCCAATCTTTACCCCCTTTACATAAGGGAAAACCCAACTGTTGTATTTATCAGGAAATTTTGCAGAACTCAGGTGTCTTGTGTACTTTATTTATGTTCTATAATACTTTGGATTTTCTTTTTAATTATTACATAGTATGTATTTATTTATATGATATACAAAAATACTGTATTTTGTAGACAGCATCCCTCTTCATATTCAAGTTTAAAAACAATCTTGCTTTCTCTAGTTGCAGCAAGCAGGGGCTACTCTTTGTTGTGGTGCACAGGCCCACTCCAGTATTCTTGCCTGGAGAATCCTATTAACAGAGGAGATTGGAAGGCTACAGTCCATAGGGTCACAAAGAGTTGGACACAACTGAAGCAACTTAACTTGCATGCACCAATCTCTTTTTGTAGGTACAAGTCCCTTTATTTACCCAAAGACTGAAGAGTAATAATCAGGAGTAAGAAGGAGAATACTCAAGAGATTCAGCATTTCCAGAGTGGAGGAAAGGTTTGTTCCTGATAGAAGTTATCAGAGTTCAGCCTCACTGCCAAATAGATGTTATGAGGGCAAAACCTATAGCAGTATCCTGAGACCACCAGAAAAGACCAAAGCCCAGAGGGAGAGGGTTCAGTTCAGTTTAGTCGCTCAGTTGTGTCCGACTCTTTGCGACCCCATGAATCGCAGCACGCCAGGCCTCCCTGTTCATCACCATCTCTCGGAGTTCACTCAGACTCATGTCCATCGAGTCTGTGATGCCATCCAGCCATCTCATCCTTGGTCGTCCCCTTCTCCTCCTGCCCCCAATCCCTCCCAGCATCAGAGTCTTTTCCAATGAGTCAACTCTTCGCATGAGGTGGCCAAAGTACTGGAGTTTCAGCTTTAGCATCATTCCTTCCAAAGAAATCCCAGGGTTGATCTCCTTCAGAATGGACTGGTTGGATCTCCTTGCAGTCCAAGGGATTCTCAAGAGTCTTCTCCAACACCACAGTGCAAAAGCATCAATTCTTCAGCACTCAGCCTTCTTCACAGTCTAGCTCTCACATCCATACATGACTACTGGAAAAACCATAGCCTTGACTAGACGGACCTTAGTCAGCAAAGTAATGTCTCTGCTTTTGAATATACTATCTAGGTTGGTCATAACTTTTCTTCCAAGGAGTAAGCAGAGTACATCATGAGAAACGCTGGACTGGAAGAAACACAAGCTGGAATCAAGATTGCCAGGAGAAATATCAATAACCTCAGATATGCAGATGACACCACCCTTATGGCAGAAAGTGAGGAGGAGCTTAAAAAGCCTCTTGATGAAAGTGAAAGAGGAGAGTGAAAAAGTTGGCTTAAAGCTCAACATTCAGAAAACGAAGATCATGGCATCTGGTCCCATCACCTCGTGTGAAATAGATGGGGAAACAGTGAAAACAGTGGCAGACTTTATTTTTGGGGGGCTCCAAAATCACTGCAGATGGTGACTGCAACCACCTGAGACCACCAGAAAGACCAGAGCCCAGAGGGAGAGGGTACGCCAATAAATATGAGACGTATCTCTACACTTCTTTTGCTTGATACACTCATTATCTTAAAAGGATGCTATGGCAGTGGAATACCTGTGCCTAACAAAGGCAACCATTCAGTAAGGTACTTGCTGATTTCAACTCTGAGCAATCAGATCAAAACTGAACATCTACCAAAGGATTTAGTCAATCCAGATCTAGAACACCAGGCTTTTAAGAAATCATTTACCATTCTATACCATGAGATTCTCTCCCTTCCCACAGTATCTAAGTAAGGTAATAATATTTTTGTAATTTAGCAGAAAGGCTTCCCTGATGACTCAGATGGTAAAGAATCTACCTGCAATGTGGGAGACCTGGGTTCAATCCTGTGGTCAGGAAGATCCTCTGGAGAAGGAAATGGCAACCCATTCCAGTACTCTTGCCTGGGAAATCCCATGGACAGAGGAGCCTGGAGAGTGATGGTCCATGGGGTCACTAAGACTTGGACACAACTAAATGACTAACATTTATCCTGGTTTAAAGTGATGTAAAATAGAGCTTACACTTGAACAACATGAGGGTTAGAGGTGCTGACCCACTGTGCAGTGGATGTGAACTGTTCAAAAGTCAACTGTACAATCAAGTCACAAACCAGCCCGACTTACCAAAAAGGATACACAGCATCTCAGACATGGTTGCACCACATTGTGAATGCAATTAAAGCCACTAAATTGTACACTTGATCACTGCCTCCTGTACAATGTCACGAACCTCCATCCACAGATCTTCAGGCACACTATAAGATCTAATCCCTTGAATCTGTTTGTCACTTCCACTGTATAACTGTAAGGGATTTGATTTAGATCATACCTGAATGGTCTAGTGGTTTTCCCTACTTTCTTCAAGTTTGATTTTGGCAATAAGGAGTTCACGATCTGAGCCACAGTCAGCTCCTGGTCTTGTTTTTGCTGACTGTATAGAGCTTCTCCATCTTTGTCTACAAAGAATATAATCAATTTGATTTCAGTGTTGGCCATCTGGTGATGTCCATGTGTAGAGTCTTCTATTGTGTTGTTGGAAGGGGGTCTTTGCTATGACCAGTGTGTTCTCTTGGCAGAACTCTATTAGCCTTTGCCCTGCTTCATTCTGTACTCCAAGGCCAAATTTGCCTGTTATTCCAGGTGTTTCTTGACTTCCTACTGTTGCATTCCAGTCCCCTATAATGAAAAGGACATCTTTTTTGGGTGTTAGTTCTAAAAGGTCTTGTAGGTCTTCACAGAACCATTCAACTTCAGCTTCTTCAGCATTACTGGTTGGGGCATAGACTTGGATTACCGTGACATTCAATGGTTTGCCTTGGAAGCGAACAGAGATCATTCCATCATTTTTGAGACTGCACCCAAGTATTGCATTTCAGACTCTTTGGTTGACTATGATGGCTACCCCATTTCTTCTAAGGGATTCTTGCCCACAGTAGTAGAGACAATGGTCATCTGAGTTAAACTCACCCATTCCAGTCCATTTTAGATCACTGATTGCTAGAATGTCAATGTTCACTCTTGCCATCTCCTGCTTGACCACTTCAAATTTACCTTGATTCATGGAACTAACATTCCAGATTCCTATGTAATATTGCTCTTTACAGCATCGGACTTTACTTCCATCGCCAGTCAAATCCACAAGTGGGTGTTGTTTTTGCTTTGGCTCTGTCTCTTTATTCTTTCTGGAGTTATTTCTCCACTGATCTCCAGTAGCATATTGGGCACCTACCAACCTGGGGAGTTCATCTTTCAGTGTCCTATCTTTTTGCCTTTTCATACTGTCCAAGGGGTTCTCAAGGCAAGAATTCTGAAGTGGTTTGCCATTCTCTTCTCCAGTGGACCATGTTTTGTAAGAACTCTCCACCACTGTACAGGAGGCAGTGATCAAGACCATCCCCAAGAAAAAGAAATGCAAACAGGCAAAATGGTTGTCTGAGGAAGCCTTACAAATAGCTGTGAAAAGAAGAGAAGTGAAAGGCAAAGGAGAAAAGGAAAGATATACCCATTTGAATGCAGAGTTACAAAGAACAGCAAGGAGAGGTAAGAAAGCCTTCTTCAGTGATCAATGCAAAGAAATAGAGGAAAACAACAGAATGGGAAAGACTAGAGATCTCTTCAAGAAAATTAGAGATACCAAGGGAACATTTCATGGAAAGATGGGCACAATAAAGGACAGAAATANAATGCAGAGTTCCAAAGAATAGCAAGGAGAGATAAGAAAGCCTTCCTCAGTGATCAATGCAAAGAAATAGAGGAAAACAATAGAATGGGAAAGACTAGAGATCTCTTCAAGAAAATTAGAGATACCAAGGGAACATTTCATGCAAAGATGGGCACAATAAAGGACAGAAATGGTATGAACTTAACAGAAGCAGAAGATATTAAGAAGAGGTGGCAAGAATACACAGAAGAACTGTACAAAAAAGATCTTCATGACCCAGATAATCACAATGGTGTGATTACTCACCTAGAGCCAGTCATCCTGGAATGCAAAGTCAAGTGGACCTTAGGAAGCATCACTACGAACAAAGCTAGTGGACGTGATGGAATTTCAGTTGAGCTATTTCAAATCCTGAAAGATGATACTGTGAAAGTGCTGCGCTCAATATGCCAGCAAATTTGGAAAACAAACCAGTGACTACAGGACTGGAAAAGGTCAGTTTTCATTCCAGTCCCAAAGAAAGGCAATGCCAAAGAATGCTCAAACGACTGCACAAGTGCACTCATCTCACACTCTAGCAAAGTAATGCTCAAAATTCTCCAAGCCAGGCTTCAACAGTACATGAACCATGAACTTCCAGATGTTCAAGCTGGATTTAGAAAAGGCAGGGGAACCAGAGATCAAATTGCCAACATCCATTGGACCATCAAAAAAGCAAGAGAGTTCCTGAAAAACATCTGCTGCTGCTTTACTGACCATGCCAAAGCCTTTGACTATGTGGATCACAACAAACTGTGGAAAATTCTGAAAGAGATGGGAATACCAGACCACCTGACCTGCCTCTTGAGAAACCTGTATGCAGGTCAGGAAGCAACAGATAGAACTGGACACGGAACAACAGACTAGTTTCGAATCAGGAAAGGAGTACATCAAAAATGTGTATTGTCATCCTGCTTATTTAACTTATATGCAGAGCACATCATGAGAAATGCTGGTCTGGATGAAGCACCAGCTGGAATCAAGATTTCTGGGAGAAATATCAATAATCTCAGATATGTTGATGACACCACACTTATGGTAGAAAGTGAAGAAGAACTAAAGAGCCTCTTCATGAAAGTGAAAGAGGAGAGTGAAAAAGTTGGCTTAAAACTCAACATTCAGAACACTAAGATCATGGCATCTGGTCCTATCACTTCATGGCAAGTAGATGGGGAAACAATGGAGATAGTGACAGACTTTATTTTTGGGGGGCTCCAAATTGCTGCAGATGGTGATTGCAGCCATGAAATCAAAAGATGCTTGCTTGTTCCTTGGAAGAAAAGTTGTGACCAACCTAGATAGCATATTAAAAAGCAGAGACATTGCCAGCAAAGGTCCGTCTAGTCAAAGCTATGGCTTTTCCAGTAGTCATGTATGGATGTGAGAGTTGGACTATAAAGAAAGCTGAGGGTCAAAGAATTGATGCTTTTGAACTGTGGTGTTGGAGAAGACTCTTGAGAGTCCCTTGCACAGCATGGAGATCCAACTAGTCCATCCTAAAGGAAATCAGTCCTGAATATTCATTGGAAGGACTGATACTGAAGCTGAAACTCCAGTACTTTGTCCACCTGATGCGAAGAACTGACTCATTTGAAAAGACCCTGATGCTGGGAAAGATTGAAGGCAGGAGGAGAAAGGATGACAGAGGATGAGGTGGTTGGATGGCATCGCTGACTCAAGGGACATGAGTTTGAGTAAACTCTGGGAGTTGGTGGTAGACAGAGAGGCATGGCGTACTGCAGTCCATGGCGTCACAAAGTTTTGGACACGATTGAGTGAATGAACTGAACTGAAATGAAACTGTACCCTTAAAAATGGTGAAAATTGCAAACTCCATGTTATTAAAATTTTTTTTAAATGGGTAGGAATGGAAAAGTACATCCTAGAATACATTTTATTTTCATGAGGCATGAGTATATGTTTTAGAAAATTAACTAGTGCCTGTTTAAGTGAAATAAGTACATTATGATGCTTGTGTTTTAAAGAACCAACTGTTTCACTATTAGCACTAATCAATGTCAATCACATTATGTCAAAAACAAACAAACAAACAAACAAACCTTAAGAACCAAAAAGTAAATGCCTACAGAAATGGGTGGATTTAACTTTACACATGTTATACTTCTGAAAACGTTGTTACATGTGAAGTACATAGAAATGAATTTGAGATAGAAAAAAACAAATGAACATGAGGAAAAACTAACTGATTTAAAAACTCAGCCTGAAAAGGTGATTTCTCTACAATGAAGGAAATTTTTGCAAAGCAAGCAAGTGAACCATAAATCACCTAAAATTCTGGTTTCTATACATGGTTTTGGTAGTGAGGTTTGTTTAGAATTTAAAATATCAAATGTAGAGATGAGTCCGGGTATCACTTGTTCTAGTCCCTCATTTTATAGATGAAGACTCTTGAGGTCTGCCAAAGGTGAGAGACAAGCACCATCTCCCACACATCTCAAAACACAGGGATGCAAGAGGTGATGGTGACAGAGCTAGGATCTGAATTCTGGAATTTAAAAATACAACAGTCTTCATTCACTTCATACTGTTCTCTATTTCTTTTCCTTCCACACAAAGTGGCTGAAGCATGCCAAAGACATTTTAAGATGCATAAGAAACCTGTTTACTCATATTTTAAATCATCTTTATATATCCCTATCACATTTCCTAAGGTGTGTTCTGAGGCTCACTATTCCTACAAAATGTTCTACCACTTAGTTTCCATAAATAAATTTAGGAAACATTCTATATCAATACTTTAAAAAAAATCTCAATAAATAAAAGCAAATGTAAGGCCCTGACATCTTGGAATGTGAAGTCAAGTGGGCCTTAGAAAGCATCACTAAGAACAAAGCTAGTGGAGGTGATGGAATTCCCATTGAGCTGTTTCAAATCCTGGAAGATGATGCTGTGAAAGTGCTGCACTCAATATGCCAGCAAATTTGGAAAACAAAGCAGTGACCACAGGGCTGGAAAAGGTCAGTTTTCATTCCAATTCCAAAGAAAGGCAATGCCAAAGAATGCTCAAACTACCACACAATTGCACTCATCTCACACGCTAGTAAAGTAATGCTCAAAATTCTCCAAGCCAGGCTTCAGCAATATGTGAACCGTGAACTCCCTGATGTTCAAGCTGGTTTTAGAACAGGCAGAGGAACCAGAGATCAAATTGCCAACATCTGCTGGATCATGGAAAAAGCAAGAGAGTTCCAGAAAAACATCTATTTCTGCTTTATTGACTATGCCAAAGCCGTTGACTGTGTGGATCACAATAAACTGTGGAAAATTCTGAAAGAGATGGGAATACCAGACCACCTAACCTGCCTCTTGAGAAATCTGTATGCAGGTCAGGAAGCAACAGTTAGAACTGGACATGGAACAACAGACTGGTTCCAAATAGGAAAAGGAGTACGTCAAGGCTGTATATTGTCTCCCTGCTTATTTAA
>SJYX01022958.1:193780-207360 GCA_006410675.1 Oreotragus oreotragus
TGGGAGGTGGGAGGTTGGAGGTGGGGTTCAGGATTGGGAGCTCGTATACACCCATGGCAGATTCATGTCAATGTATGGCAAAACCAATACAGTATTGTAAAGTAAAATAAAGTTAAAATTTAAAAAAAAAAAAAAGGTTGCGGTTACTAGCTTCTAGCAGACACTGTTCTGAGAATGGTGGCATCCAAGCCTGACATGACTCAGAAAACTCAAGTGTTTAGCAATACTATGTCTAGTCTGAAATTACACCCAGAATGAAATTTCCCAGGATGTCTGAACCACAGCTACTCTATTGTGACTTTTAATTGTAAGATTTTCCTTAATAGCCAAAGCACATGTCACCATTAATGACATCATTGTTTCTCCTAGGTATGAGAAGATGCAAGAATTGGGACTCATAAAATCTTCTCCTGAAAAGATCTAACTATCTGCAGGCCTGTTCTGCCAGTTTTTCCCAGAGCACAGAGTGCCTCATTCCTGATTTTCACCCTGAACTCCTTTCAGGGGAGTTGAAGATCAGCAGTTGCAGTGGCCATGATTTAATCTTTGTAGACGTAGATGGCAAATGTCAGTTTTTAGTTGGCAGAGCCCCTTTTTGCTCAAAAACTTGACCATGATTTTGAGGGGGGTCATTTTATGACCATTTTATCCCATGGTGCTGAGAATGTCCATTGTCAAGTTTGGCAAAAATTTTGTTGACAGGCCTCTCAATGTGCTGTTACTGGATTAGGCCATGAAACAGTATCCAAAATTCTCTGCTCCACCTGTCTTACTAGCCTCTTGGTTCAGGAAAACATTCCCTCTTGTTGTTTCTTCCCGTATCTAGAGTTACACTGTTACCATCATTGATCTTATATGGGACTATATATTATTTTATCAGAGGCCTCAGTCACACATTTGGCAGTGTAAAAAATAACAATATTGTAAAACAGGTGAAATAGAAATAACATAGCCAGCAGTATTAGTAAAGTCACAAGTAAGACTTAAGAGTTTGCATTAGATGTAGCCCAGTACATCCCAGGTCATCTGACTTAGTCTACTCTGTAAGAATCTTTATCTTCCAGGGAAATTATATATTGGCACTGTCTAGAAGGCACATACCCAGTTTTCTAGTGTTACTAGGCTGATTTAATTGTTTCCAACATAGAGGAGACTTTAAACCTAAATTACCATAGCTTGGTGTTATCTATATAAATCCATCCCATAATTGTGGGAGATTTTTTTTTTCCTCCTTTGTTGAAATTTTGCTTATTGCTCTGACTGAGCTTGAGTAATAGAAGAAAGATCAAATTTATGGCCAGAGTCAGAGCAGGCATTATTAATTGACCCAGTGAGGGGACCCCATCTAGTAATATCACTAGTGACCTGAATATGACTCTGATTTTTTAAAGTAAATTTTCTCAGGGCCAACCAGTTAGAGCCTTACTGTAGTAGAGAAATTTACCAAGCTAACCCAGAACTAGACACAGGTAATTGGCCACAAAGCTAACAATTGGATTGTTTTCTAAAACTAACATAGAATCAGGTCTACGATAGAAAAGCATTTGATTTATATGTAAAGGTCTAAGAAGTCAAGAAAACTTTATAAATGATCATAAGAATCAGGTCCAGCATCTTGGGCAAGGTGTCTACGTGTGATGTTGTCATCTTCTCATCCTGGTGTAGTGTAGTTTCTCTTCTGTTCGACCATCATTTTAAGGTGAGATCATGTCAGCTCTCTTCTCTATAGAACAGTCCAGTGTAGGGGCCTTTGGAAGTGGGAATTAATCTAACAGTCAATTTCTCTTTAGTTTCATTTTGCATGAGCTAGTTAACAGTACCTGATAAAAAAAAGTCCTTCCATCCAGGTTGGAGACAGTTCCTTAAATTATGTCTCTTTCCAGTCCTGGTTACAGGTCATGATCTTAATTCAAAGACAGATTACTGAGATAAGCTTCAGAAATAAACTTATGGTGTTCTTTACGAATTCAACTAAATTGTACATTAATATCACATAACCCACTCCAGTGTTCTTGCCTGGAGAATCCCATGGACGGGGGAGCCTGGTGGGCTGCCGTCTGTGGGATCACACGGAGTCGGACATGACTGATGTGACTTAGCAGCAACAGCAAAGAACTATCCAAGAAATGAGTCTTACTAGATTCCAACCTCCATTAACAAACTGGGATTTAACATTTATTGAAACATCTTTTTCTACCTAAAATTACATAATTTTGATCAAATATAACAAAATTAAGGCTAGTTTTTGGCAGAATAGGTCTGCTCTCATCTATTTTGGCCTGACGATTTATAGAACCATACTTGATCATAGACTTCTTCTTATTTTGCTGAAATATTTATAGATTCTCAGACTGAAACTGTAAAATAAAACAGGGCTGGAAAGCTCTGGAATGTGAAGTCAAGTGGGCATTAGGAAGCATCACTATGAACAAAGCTAGAGGAGGTGATGGAATTCCAGTTGACCTATTTCAAATCCTAAAAGAGGATGCTGTGAAAGTGCTGCACTCAGTATGCCAGCAAAATTCGAAAACTCAGTAGTGGCCACAGNGGGCTGGAAAGCTCTGGAATGTGAAGTCAAGTGGGCATTAGGAAGCATCACTATGAACAAAGCTAGAGGAGGTGATGGAATTCCAGTTGACCTATTTCAAATCCTAAAAGAGGATGCTGTGAAAGTGCTGCACTCAGTATGCCAGCAAAATTCGAAAACTCAGTAGTGGCCACAGGACTGGAAAAGGTCAGTTTTCATTCCAATCCCAAAGAAAGGCAATGCAAAAGAATGCTCAAACTACCACACAATTGCACTCATCTTACATGCTAGTAAAAGTAATGCTCAAAATTCTCCAAGCCAGGCTTCAACAATACATGAACCATGAACTTCCAGATGTCCAAGCTGGATTTAGAAAACGCAGAGGAACCAGAGATCAAATTGCCAACATCTGTTGGATCATTGAAAAAGCAAAAGTTCCAGAAAAACATCTATTTCTGCTCTATTGACTACGCTAAAGCACTGACTGTGTGGACCACAATAAACTCTGAAAAATTCTTCAAGAGATGAGAATACCAGACCACCTGACCTGCCTCTTGAGAAATCTGTATGCAAGTCAAGAAGCAACAGTTAGAACTGGACATGGAACAACAGACTAGCTCCAAATAGGGAAAGGAGTACGTCAAGGCTGTATATTGTCACCCTGCTTATTTAACTTATATGCAGATAACATTATGAGAAATGCTGGGCTGGATGAAGCACAAGCTGGAATCAGGATTGTGGGGAGAAATATCAATAACTTCAGATATGCAGATGACACCACCCTTATGGTAGAAAGCGAAGAAGAACTAAAGAGCCTCTTGATGAAAGTGAAAGAGGAGAGTGAAAAAGTTGACTTAAAAATCAACATTCAGAAAACTAAGATCATGGCATCTGGTCCCATCACTTCATGGCAAATATATGGGGAAACAGTGACAGACTTTATTTTCTTGGGCTCCAAAATCACTGCAGATGGTGACTGCAGCCATGAAATTAAAAGACGCTTGCTCCTTGGAAGAAAAATTATGACCAACCTAGACAGCATATTAAAAACCAGAGACATTACTTTGCCAGCAAAGGTCCATCTAGTCAAAGCTATGGTTTGCCAGTAGTTGTATATGGATGTGAGAGCTGGACTACAAAGAAAGCTGAGCACCAAAGAATTGATGCTTTTGAACTGTGGTGTTGAAGAAGACTCTTGAGAGTCCCTTAGACTGCAAGGAGATCCAACCAGTTCATCCTAAAAGAAATCAGTACTGAACATTCATTGGAAGGACTGATGCTGAAGCTGAAACTCCAATACTTTGGCAACCCGATGAGAAGAACTGATTCACTTGAAAAGACCCTGATGTTGGAAAGATTGAAGGTGGGAAGAGAAGGGGATGACAAAAGATGAGATGGTTGGATAGCATCACTAATTCATGGACATGAGTTTGAATAAACTCTGGGAGTTGGTAATGGACAGGGAGGCCTGGCGTGCTGTAGATTCATGGGGTTGCAAAGAGTCGGACATGACTGAGCAATTGAACTGAACTGAACTGGGAAACACACCAAAGGCTAATCACAGATTTCACCTAACAAATATAGATGAATTCTTTCCTATCTAAGGTCTCAAAAATTCCTTGAAATTTTTGTACCTTTTAGTGAGATAACTTTCCTAAGTCATTTGGTAAACTCATTGGAAACCTATGAGTTTCCAATTTCTGGAGGAGTCAGATAGAACATATAATTGTTTTGTTTATAATGTATAATTTTACCAAATTATTGTCATAATTAGTTTGAGAGGAAGGTTTTCCCTACTCCTGAAAAACATAAGATTCAAATACATAATTTTTCATATAGAAACCATAAAAGTTATAAGCATATTCACTGGTTCATTCAGTCTTTTGTTAACTTTCGTGAAGTCATCAGGCTTTCCATTAGAATACCAGGACATATCAGAATGTTAAGAACTCCATTAAGAGTTCTTAACGTTAAGAATTTCTAGGATATCTATATAAGTAAATATTTACCATACATTATAACATAAGAGGGTTTATTACTCATTTGATAATATTTGTCATGTAATTTAACCAACCAAATAAACACAGTTAGTTTAATATCTCTCTTTGGGATGTTTCAGGGGCCCTCTGAAGCACCCCAAAGTGAGCTAGAGGTCAAAGGAACTTCAAAAGAATTCGATTTAGGAAGTTTTGTCAAAAAAATCAATTTAAAGGGTTTAGAACATTTGGACTGATTAAGTCAATATCAATGGGTGTATCATTTAGCTTGATACATCACAATGGGCATCTATACCGAGGCTCAAAGTCTAGTGAAAGACTCGGCCATCTTGGACCTAGTTGGCTCTAACCAGTTTTTCTATGGCTGTATCATTCCTAACAAAATCCATTTATCTAACCAATTGTAATCCAATTTTAGAAAATCCTGATCATGCATAACTCTTTTCAGTATTTTTTCATACCTTTTTTTTTTTTTTTTTTTTACTGAAAACACACTTCCTACTTTCCATTAGCAACCAAGAACATTTATATTAGCATTTTATAGATTGGTGAGCATAAATACCAATAATAATTTCTAAAACCCTTGCTTTCTTAGAACATTTTAGGATGGCACCAAACATTATTCATTTATAGTCCCAAATCTCTTAAGTTTTTCTGTAAAAGGAAATCGGTGTTTAGTAGTAATTGTTTCAAAACCTTATTTTATTTGGAAATGACCTAACTATTCAATAGATTTCCAACACTTAGTTTAGCACAACCCTTAGAAATTCAAGTTAACCCAATCTGGAGAGATTATTTTAGACAGATATTCCTAAAGCATAATTATTCTTAATAGAGTTTATCTAAAAGCTCATATCTCATTTATATTTTTTTAGAAGTTTCTTCTCTCAAGGTAATTTTCCTGTTGACAAACTTGTAACAGATATGATAATATTTAACTTATATTAAACCTAGGTACAATGAAAATATTCTACCTAATGTTAACTACTCTAAGACATGTCTGCATTAGGTCTGACCTGTTTAGAGAGGTCAAAAAATATTAATATCAGGTATTTAACTGAATATTTCTCAGTTCACATGAACCCATTGTGCTGGAGACTGGAATTTATTGCTTAATTTAAAATTATTTCATTTGTAAACACTTTTCTTTAAGTCAATTAAATAGAGCTTNTTACTGCCCATGTTAAGGACTTCCCAAGTAAATAGCCAAATAACTGAAGATTATTTAACTTTGGAGCTCAGCAAAGAAAATTTTAAATATCAAAAAGAAAAATATGCAAATAAAATGCCCTTACCTTACAGAAATTAAAAATCATAGTTTACTGTTTTTCATTTACAGGTAAATTTCAGAACAGTCCTTAAAGAGATCCCATGAGATGATGTACAGAGAGATGATGGAGAATTTGGAAGCAGCAGAAAAATGCATGAATTATTGTAGTGACTAGGGCTAGTGTCATTTGTTAGAAATGGTAAGCATCAGTCTGTTATCACACTAAATAAATCTGAAGTTTTTTCCAAAAAGTGCTACAAGAGTATATGATTTCATTTATGACTACTCAGCATGAAATCAATTATTCAGTTGAGTATTAAGAACATGAAGGAGGATTTTGTGTCCTAAAAGCATTCATTAACAGTCAGATTAATACAAAGAGATTCAACATCACACCTTTGGAAACTTAAACAGAACTATTTCGTGAATTCAAGACTTGTAGGTATTTTCAATATGCGACTTTTATTTCAGGGAAATCAATGTTTATTTACCATTCCTTGAATATTCTCAAATAACGAGAGTAGTTTTACATCTACTGAACATGTAAAAATGTGCAAGTTGCTTTACTGAATCCCAAGAATGACATCTTGTAGGAATTAACATAGTAAGGCACCACAGAAATTTACACATCTTTACAATTAAGACAATTGTTCTATCCTTTGATTTGTGATTTTCAGACTTCTTTATTCACTCCCAATTTAACAGCTTTATTAATAACACTGTAAGTAAGCTCTATGCAAGGAGATCCAACCAGTCCATTCTAAAGGAGATCAGTCCTGGGTGTTCTTTGGAAGGAGTGATGCTANTATCCTTTGATTTGTGATTTTCAGACTTCTTTATTCACTCCCAATTTAACAGCTTTATTAATAACACTGTAAGTAAGCTCTATGCAAGGAGATCCAACCAGTCCATTCTAAAGGAGATCAGTCCTGGGTGTTCTTTGGAAGGAGTGATGCTAAAGCTGAAACTCCAGTACTTTGGCCACCTCATGTGAAGAGTTGACTCACTGGAAAAGACTCTGATGCTGGGAGGGATTGGGGGGCAGGAGGAGAAGGGGACGACCGAGGATGAGATGGCTGGATGGCATCACAGACTCGATGGACGTGAGTTTGAGTGAACTCCAGGAGTTGGTGATGGACAGGGAGGCCTGGCGTGCTACAATTCATGGGGTCGTAAAGAGTCAGACACGATGGAGCGATTGAACTGAACTGAACTGAATGATATATACAACTTTGAAAACCTGTCCTACTTCCTTGGGTATAACTCACAATGCTAGAGTCACCACACTTCACTTGCACAACACTGAGAAAAATCAAAGCACTTTTTAAATTTGTCACTTTCCAACACTCCTGAAAAATGAAGACAGTATTACCCCTATTTTAAAGATAAAAATGGAAGTGCAGGAAGCACAAAGAGGATTTCTAGTAATGTCCTAGTTTCTTGAATTAGGTGGTAATGTGTTCAGTTTGCAAAAGTTCATCAAGCTACATACACTTATGATTTTTATATTCCTCTATATGTTGTTATACTCCAGTAAATAGCTCAAAGAAGTAAAAAGCTGGAGACAGGTTCCAAAACATCCAGTGACTTGCCAAAAGTCGGTGGTAGAGGCTGGCTCACATGCAAACCATGTGATTCCTAAGCAGTCCTCAGTGCTCTACATCAAGCTGCCCATGTTAATCATTTCCTTTCACTCAATCTCTTATTTTTCCTTTGATCATTAACAAATAAAGCATTCTGCCTCATCATTGGACTATGCCTGGAAAACATGCTTAAAAAAAATTTCTCTTTGATGATAGTATACATGTTTCAATGCCATTCTCCCAAATCATCCCACCCTCTCCTTCTCCCACAGAGTCCAAAAGTCTGTTCTATATATCTGTGTCTCTTTTGCTATCTCGCATACAGGTTTATCATTGAAACATGTATACTATCATGTAAGAAACGAATCACCAGTCTAGGTTCGATACAGGATACAGGATGCTTGGCGCTGGTGCACTGGGATGACCCAGAGAGATGATATGGGGAGGGTGGTTCAGAATTGGGAACTCATGTACACCTGTGGCAGATTCATGTCAATGTATGGCAAAATCCAATACAGTATTGTAAAGTAAAAAAAAGAAATTTAAAAAATTAAAAACTAAAACAAAAAAGAAAAAGAAAAAAAAACTTTCTCTTGATGTCAATGCAATCTTACACACATTAAGTAATATATATATTCCTACAACACCCAAGCCTCATCCTAGCTAGCAGATCCAAATCCATTTCACTAATCAATAACCAGGCTTTGGTTGTCTGACTGCAACCCTTATAAACAGTTACTGCATTATGTACAATTATGTTTTAATGATAATCAATAGTTAATATAATTTATCTCCTTATCTAAACTATAATGCTCAAAATCCTTCAAGCGAAGCTTCGATAGTACACGAAATGAGAACTTCCAGATGTATAAGCAGGATTTAGAAAAAGGCAGAGGAACCAGAGGTCAACTGCCAACAGCCACTGGATCATAGAAAAAGTAAAGGAATTCCAGAAAAACATCTGCTTCTGCTTCACTAACTACACTAAAGCCTTTGACTGTGTGGATCACAACAATTTGTGGACAGTTCTTAAAGAGATGGGAATTGCAGACCACCTCATCTGCCACCTGAGAAAACAGTATGCAGGTCAAGAAGCAACAGTTAGAACCAGACATGGAACAGACTGGTTCCAAATTGGGAAAGGAGTACATCAAGGGTGTATATTGTCACCCTGCTTATTTAACTTATATGCAGAGTACATCATGTAAGATGCCGGGCTGGATGAAGCACAAGCTGGAATCGAGATTGCTGGGAGAAATACCAATAACTTCGATACCACCCTTATGGCAGAAAGCAAAGAGGAACTAAATAGCCTCTTGATGAAGGTGAAAAAGGAGAGTGAAAAAAAACTGAGAGAAACCTCAACATTCAAAAACTAAGACTGTGGCATCTGGTCCCATCATCTCATGGCAAATAGATTGGGAAAAAAATGGAAACAGTGGCACATTTTCCTGGGCTCCAAAATCATTGCAGATGGTGACTGCAGCCACGAAATTAAGACACTTGCTCCTTGGAAGAAAAGCTATGACAAATCTAGACAATGTATTAAAAAGTAGAGACACCACTTTGCAGACAAAGGTCTGTCTAGTCAAAGCTATGGTTTTTTCAGTAGTCCTCTACAGATGTGAGAGTTGGATCACAAAGAAGGCTGAGCACTTAAGAACTGATGCTTTCAAATTGTGGTGCTACAGAAGACTCTTGAGAGTCCCTTAAACAGCAAGGAGATCAAACCAGTCAATCCTAAAGGAAATCAACCTTGAATATTCCTTGGAAGACTGATGCTGAAGCTCCAATATTTTGGGCACCAGATGTGAAGAGCTGACTCATTGGAAAAGACCCTGATTCTGGGAAAGACTGGGCAGGAGGAGAAGGGGGCAACAGAGGATGAGATGGTTGCATGGCATCACTGACTCAATGGACATGAGTTTGAGCAAACACTGGGGATAGTGAAGGACAGGGAAGCATGGCCTGCAGCAGTCCATGGGGTTGCAGAGAGTCGGACACAACTTGGAGACTGAACAACAATAACCACATAGTTATTTTTAATATTTTTCCTTTACTTTTATATTAGAGTTAAGTGGTTTATGTGCCTGTGTTACAGTATTAGAGTATATATTTACCATTACTACTAAGTTTATATACTTTCATGTTTTCCTGTTGCTAACTAGTGTTTTTTCATTCAACTTGAAAAATTCTTCTCACATTTCTTATAAGACAGGTGATGAATTCACTCAGTTTTTATTTGTCCAGGAAAGTCTACCCCTCCTTCATTTTCTGAAGGACAGCTTTGCTAGATATGGTATTCTTGCTTGACATTTTTTGTTTGTTTGTTTGTTTGTTTTAGCCCCTGGAATATATCATTCCACTTTCTCCTGGATTACAAAGTTTCTGGTGAGAAATTTATTAGCCTTATGGGGAGGGGGCTAGGGGTGGAGGGCGGGGGAGGCAGCAGTGGCTCAAGTTGCTTTTCTCTTGCTGCTTTCAAAATTCTTTGACTTTTGACAATTTGATTATAACATGTCCTGGTGAAGACCTCTTGATGTTCAGCCTACTAAAGGTACTTTGAATATTATGGGTCATTTCTTTCCTATGATTTGGAAAGTTTTCTATCATTCTTTTAGTAAGCTTTCTGCCCCTTTCTCATTTTCTGCTTTCCATGGGACTCCCACTCAGAAGGTTCTAACATTGGAGAACTTATGACAATTTTATGTTCACTTTCTACTTAACCATGGTACCCCTCTCCCAATATAAATAGGAACCAAGATCCTGGGTAAACTGCATCGTCTTGTGGCAGAAATAAGAAAATGGCATTACATTTCTTCTGCTTTAGTAAGGTCATACAGATAACACACTGACCATTTATCCATCAGTGGTTAACTCCCTACCTGGCAGTTATGTCCATGTATTTCCTCTCTCTTTTTTTCCTAGTCTTTTCCAAATGTTCCTGTCCTTAGGAAAAAAGCACTCTCCAGAACTAATTTCTCCCAATTTGTGTGTCTAAAAAGCAAATGCACCCAACCTGCCCAGCTTCCCTGGTGGCCCAGATGGTAAAGAATCCACCAGCAATGCAAGAGACCTGGGTTCGACCCCTGGGTTGGGAAGATCCCCTAGAGGAGGGCATAGCAACCCACTCCAGTATTCTTGCCTGGAGAATTCCCATGGACAGAGGAGCCTGGTAGGCTACAGTCCAAGGGGTCACAAAGAGTCAGACATGACTGAGCGACTAAGCACAAGCAAGGAAATGGAAAAACTTTACAGAAAATTAGTCATAAGAATTAATGTCCATCTAGTCAAAGATATGGTTTTTCCAGTAGTCATGTATGGATGTGAGAGTTGAACCACAGAGAAAGCTGAGTGCCGAAGAATTGATGCTTTTGAACTGTGGTGTTGGAGAAGACTCTTGAGAGTCCCTTACACAGCAAGGAGATCCAACCAGTCAATCCTAAAGGAAATAAGTCCTGAATATTCATTGGAAGGACTGATGCTGAAGCTCCAATACTTTGGCCACCTGATGCAAAGAAATGACTCACTGGAAAAGACCCTAGTGCTGGGAAAGATTGAAGGCAAGAGGAGAAGGGGATGACAGATGATGAATTGGTCGCATGGCATCACCAACTCATGGGACATGAGTTTGAGTAAGCTCCAGGAGTTGGCGATGGACAGGGAAGCCTGGCGTGCTGCAGCCCATGGGGTAGCGAAGAATTGGACCCGACTGAGTGACTAAACTGAACTGAATGCAATTAGTCTCTAACCAATTCAAAGTTAGTGACTCGTAAGGCTGGATACTGGTTAGGTGGTGGCGAATATTTGATAACACCATATGTCAAATGAGGCTAGAGTTCAGAGAAATAGAGGAACAGTTCAGGATATATGTATATGATGACTTTTATTTAAACAGCTTTGGAGCCCAATCCTGCAAGAGACACAATCAAACTAGAGCTAGCCATTCTCTGCCTGCAGCCTTCAATCTAGATTGAGTCACATAATTTGAAGCTTTTCAGGGCTGTAAATATCAACAGCCTCTGCACCTCAAATTGAGGTGATTATAAGCAGTAACTCACAGAAGTAGCTGTCTTAGCAGGAGATAAGACCACAGCCCCAAGCTGTTTTAAGAGTTCTCTTCAGGACAAGGAAGAAAACCAGCCAGCAAAAATCAGATTAAGAATGCTGCCTACCTCAAGGTGGCTGGCTATTAATTTAAAAGCTAAAAGAAAAAGGGCTGAGCACAGAGGCTGGTAAGCAGACAAATTTTCAAGCTTAGAAACTATCTCTAGATGTGGCTTCCCCCACCATAGAGCTTACTAAAAGCAAAAATAGCAAAAATCTTTTAAGTTTTTGAGGGAATAATACCATCGTAGGAACCCTTGGACTGTTCTGCAGGAGCTAGGAAATATTAAATCTCTATAATAATTCATGGCCCCAAACCCTCATCCACAGAATGTTAGCTATGAAGGTTGTGTGTTTCCCAAGAGAAGTATACTCCCCAGTAGCTACTTCAGATAGGGCCATGAAGAATGCACAATAAAGAATCTATAGAGATCAGTCAGGGGCCAGTTCTGGGGCAAAAGGAACCCCCCTGTATTATTCAGACTATTTCAGTTGCTGCTTTGACTCTGTTATCAATTTAGATAACCAGAGCTGCCTTGCCTTTGTTGGCTTGAGTGCCACTTGGCCTCTGCCACTGAAGGATGCGCTTGCCTCCACTGTATTTAGGTTTCCAAATTCAGTGGCAGCAGCTCTCACTGTAATTTCTGACCTATAGAGAAGAGCAATCACAGAGCTCCTCAAGGATCTTGGAACTCCCCTCACAAATTTATTTCCCAGGCAAAGGAAATCCCACCCTGCCTAGTGAGCAGAACCAGGGGCTGCCAGATAGGTCATCAAAGGGACTTCACTGCCAGGGCAGGGAGCTTCTGCTCTTCCTGTCCAATATAGTGTTTGATCCCTGCTATCTTTCCCATTCTTCCTCTTTTGAGAGCTTTTTCAAGATTTATCCTATTCTTTTCCTACCTATTATAACAATGAAGGAGGGAGGCAGTTTGTGGGACACCAGACCACAGGAAGCCATACCCAGACCTATTGGGGAGGACTGCATATCACCAAGAAATTGAGGACGTAGAAACTGGATAAAATAGCTAGACAAGACTTTGGAGGTGTTTCCATTGAGGAGAGGGAGAGCATGTTCTTTGTATGGAGAGAAGATTGAAGAGGATTGGATAGCTAAAGGAGTATACTGAAGCAAAGATTGCTTATCATTTACCTAATATCTGTTCTCCCTTCTTTCCTGCTATCTATCAGAAGCCCAAAGTTACTGGGCACCAATGTGCTCAAGTAAAAGTACATGTCCCAGTTTTATGGTGGATGAGGTGGTCATGTACTATAGTTTGACCAAGGATATGAAAGCAGACTTCACTGTATATGGTTTACAGGGAAGTTCTTTAAAGAGGTCTTACCTGGCAGTCACCATTTTATGCCTCTCCACCTTCCAGCCTGCCCAGAACACAGATGAGATGACTCAGGAGCTACCTGGTAATCATGAGTGTACACTAATGATGTCTGGGAAAAAGGATAGAAGGCACCTAAGTCTAATGGTATCTTGGAAACACCCTACCAGCCCTGGAATTCTAAACTTTAGAATTCTCATTTAGTAAGTAAAAACTAAATTGATTTAAGTCATTATTTTGGGGGTTTTCTAGTCTACATAGTGAAGTTCAACTCCTTAACAGATATACAGAGTTCTATAACTCATTGAGGAATTAACCACATTTATTCTCAATTTATGTCAAAATAGAAACTGTAAAAAAACAAAAAAAAACCTTTACCAAGTACCTTAGGTGTACTTAGCCTGACTGCCACATATTTGCCATCCATAAGTTACTCCCATGTCCATTTCAGGCACAGGTAATCAATCAATCAGGGTACTTTATCCCAATAAGCTGGAAGTACATCTACAAAACTGTTTCAGCTCCAAGTCTCAACAGCTACAACTAATTTATCAGCCTGGCAAAGGATAAAGAACCTATTTTCCACTTGTAGCAACTTCAGTTTCTCCCAGTTCTAGAATTCTAAGAGAAAAATCATAAATAGTACAATGGAGAAAATGTGTCAAGATTTCTATACCTAAAACTCAAAATGGATTAAAGACCTAAATGTAAGACCAGAAACTATAAAACTCCTAGAGGAGAACATAGGCAAAACACTCT
>SJYX01022958.1:208213-218819 GCA_006410675.1 Oreotragus oreotragus
ACTAGAACCAATTATACAGAGTGAAGTAAGCCAGAAAGAAAAACACCAATACAGTATACTAACACATATATATGGAATTTAGAAAGATGGTAATGAGGACCCTGTATGCAAGACAGCGAAAGAGACACAGATGTGTAGAGCGAACTTTTGGACTCTGAGGGAGAGGGAGAGGGTGGGATGAATGGCATTGAAACATGTATAATATCATATAAGAAACGAATTGCCAGTCCAGGTTTGATGCATGATACAGGATGCTTGGGGGTGGTGCATTGGGATGACCCAGAGGGATGGTACGGGGAGGGAGGAGGGAGGGGGGTTCAGGATGGGGAACACATGTATACCTGTGGCGGATTCATGATGATGTATGGCAAAACCAATACAATATTGTAAAGTAATTAACCTCCAATTAAAATAAATAAATTTATATTAAAAAAAGATTTCTATATCTATCAAGTTAACTCAGATCAAATAATATAATCTAATTCTTTAACTCTGGATCAGTCACATTTTCTAAAAAAATAAAAATTAAACTTATTCCTTCACTGTGAGATGGAAGAAATGGTAAAACCTACTTAAACCTCATAAGACTGATGTGAAGATCACACACAAAATGAGTGTGAAAAATTTTGACCCTTAAGTTATAATACTATGAACATATAAATTATTAATACATCTATAATATGTAATTTATTCTTGACAACTAGCATAATTTGCTATTAAAAATATTCAACATCTAAAATTAAATTCAAGAACATGGTTATACTGTGTATCAGTTCTCAGTATAGAGAACTCAAGTAAGAGTTCATTCTTCTGATTTTATACCAAAGAAGTAATGGACTGGGGTGCAGGAATCACACACAGATCAAGAAGATATTCTAATCATTTTCATAATTTTAATTCCACCAGGGAGAAATAGCACTAGCATTCATGTAAGAATTCGATTTTACCCTATTGAATTAGTCTTCTTAGAAGAAAAAAGAAAAGAGGGGGAGGGAAAGTTTATCACACACAAAAAGTATTTTTTTTTTTTTTTTTAACCCAAAGGGGAGAAACCTCTTCAGATCTACAGACTAAAATTTACAATAAGGTAAAAATAACTAGGCAAGCTTAATTAAATCAGCAAGTATTTGCCTACCAAATATAATGACTCATTGCTATTACCCCCAACCTCAATAAAAGCAGTGAAATAATCCCTGAGATCCAAGTGTTAGTACCCAGGATAAAGGTAATTGAAGTTTCAATGTTTAGAAAAGCTTTAGTAATATTAAAAATGTACTCGTTAACATCCCACTATCAGTGGTCTTTAAAACAGTTGCTACAGACATATTCCCAGGTGAAATTCATTAAAGTTTTCCAAAAACTATTTTCTTTGAAAACTTTTAAGCCACTTAGAAACACATAGAAAGTCTAGAAATGTAATTTATAGAAGCTTGGAAACTGAGCAGACTTTATCAAGGAAATAATAACAATATGGAACAAGTTATGAAGACATCTTTAAGGCCAAGTTTATTCAAGTCACTTTTGGATTACCTTACATACTGAATATATAAATATAACACAGATCTTAACTACAGAAAATAAAAGGTATACATGTGGATAGTAATAGTAAAAGTGACTGTTCTACTAGTGCTATAAATTAATATGCCTGAATGTTAAAGGAACTTTATTTTAAAATGAACAAACAAAGAAAACACATGCAAGCAGAGTTAGGAAACTTCAAGTTATAAATCAAAACCTTCTGGCTAGATGAGAAGATAAAAGCTTCTTTCAAAAGCACAGCTACCTGCCAAAGATAAAAGCACTAGATAGATCCTGTTGTCTAATCCATCCTCCTACTTAGCTAGTATGGATGGAAAAGACTGTAACTTTCTAAAATCCACTTTACACAATGGGTAAACCATGGTGTACCTTTGACACTGGGCATATACACCCCCAATCAGGAGACATATGCTAGAAGCTGTGCCATTAACAGCTTTCTCCCTTGTTACTACTGTCCACAATGGGCACCATCTGTGATGGTTTACCAAATCACAGAAACAAAAACAGAATATATAAAATACACTGCATATTCTCTTAAACCCTACTAGAATATTCCAAAGTGGAAATATCATTTTTTGAGGAAAATGTTGAAGAAATAAAAGTCACAGCACAACATAAAAATGAAATTTTGCATGATCTTCAAGATCACCTACATGGAACAGAAATCAGAATGCTATAGACTGAATGTTTGTGTTCCCCTAAAATTGTTATGTTGAAACCTAATCCCCAATGTGATGACATTTGGAGGTACAGCCTTTGGGAGGTGATTAGGTCATGAGGGTGGAGTGCTCATGAATGGGATTAGTTCCCTTATAAAGAAAACTCCAGAGAGCTCTCTCCCCCATTCTGTCATGTGAGAACACAGCGAGAAGAAGACCACAGGGAGCAGGCTCTCAGCCAGACACTGAATCTGCCAGCACCGTGATCTTGAATTTCCCAGCTTCCAGAATTGTGAGAAATAAATGTCTATTTAAACCACCTAGTTTATGGTGTTTTTGTTACAGCAGCCTGAATGGATTATGGCAGAGGGCAAATTTTTCATCATAAGTATGTCCTAAACCAGGTTCTCATAAATTCCACCCCCAATCTGGCCCCGCTTCTGCCCAGGAGACCTTCATCTTTTTCTGGGCTAGCTCAGTCCATACGTTGTGTGTGTGTGTACTTCTGAAGTCTTAGTGCTATCTAAACAAATAAAACGGGGTATGATACATCTGTACATTTCCAAGATAAGTGCATTTAAATAGTCTACACATGCCCTAAACAGACAGAGGGTGAAACATCAAAGCTTAACGTACCAAGTCAAGGAATCACATTGGATTTAAAGGGGGCACTAAGCAATACAGGGTATGTGAATACAAGGGAGTGACTGAGATCAGAGCCATTTTACTCTTTTCAGTAAATCATAAGACTTTTTATTTTCAGGTATCAGGCACAGCAGGATCAGCAAATATTGAATTAAAAGCTTAACAACAGTCTTTTTGAGACTTACACAAAGTAGTGATATCTTTCTAATTAAGCCACGTCTCTGAAGGCACCGAAAACCAAATCATATCTACTGAAATAAATTCATACAAATACCACTTTTCCACAGCTAATTCTAGGTGAAGAAATGTAATTCAAAAGATAGAAAATCCAAAGCAGTAACATTAGGATCTAGTCATATTCTTCTATCTGAAAAATGTCAATATTTCTCAAATTCACAGAAGATATCACTATCTTCAGTGTCTTATTTCCCATTTCACTTTTCCATCCTGGAATGGAAAAATAAGATAAAACTCTGACACAATGATGCCAATGTAGCCATCTGCCAATAGATCATATAAAGCCATCTGAAGTTTTAGACTACACAACAGCCACAGGTAGCTCCAGATGGTTTGAAAAACTTGGGGACACTTGCTGCATGTGCTCTGCGTGGCTTTCTAGTGAGAATTCCCATAACATAAACTGGGAGAGGGGAAAAGAGCTTGCAGATGGTAGTTCCCAGAGCAAGGGAAGAAAACAACTTAGAAAGTAAGGCCCTCCAGCTGAAACAAATCTCCCCTGTTAGGTGGTTGTTGGTTGGTTGGCTGCTTTAATACAATGCTGATGATTCACTCTGCAGTGACTTATAATACAAATAAATGCTGGGAAGATTAAATAGAACCTATCAAACCAAACGATAATATTTTGAAAGTAAAATTCATATAGTGGTCTTTTAAAGAGAAAAAGTTTTTAAATGTAAAACCAGCATAAACACCACTGTATAGTCAAAATTACCACTAGTAACATTTGCTTCATATCAGTTTAATATTAATCCCATATTTTCCATATAATACTTGTAAACTGTTCACAGCCTTAAATTGTATTAGATGCCGTATTTCACTAACTAACCAAATGCTATGGCCCAGGAAAAAGCAATAACTGCACTGAGAGAGGTCAACTTATTCCACAGAAAGGCTTACAAGAAACAACCATAATTCAAAGGACTGAGGGATCATTATAAAGAATTTCTCTGCAGAAATTGGTAAAATAGATGGGGACAAATCAAATCACAATTTTGAGTTTGACAGTATCTGTAGAACATTGCTTAATTCCGTCCTTGTTGGTATATCTTTTATTAATAAACTAGCTATTAACTGTTTGTGATTATTAAGCTGCTTAATAGACTACTTTAATTAACTATTATCCAAACAGAAACCAGTTCAGTTCAGTTCAGTCGCTCAGTCGTGTCCGACTCTTTGTGACCCCATGAATCACGGCACGCCAGGCCTCCCTGTCCATCACCAACTCCCGGAGTTCACTCAAACTCATGTCCATCACGTCAGTGATGCCATCCAGCCATCTCATCCTCTGTTGTCCCCTTCTCCTCCTGCCCCCAATCCCTCCCAGCATCAGAGTCTTTTTCAATGAGTCAACTCTTCCCATGAGGTGGCCAAAGTACTGGAGTTTCAGCTTTAGCATCACTCCTTTCAAAGAACACCCAGGGCTGATCTCCTTCAGAATGGACTGGTTGGATCTCCTTGCAGTCCAAGGGACTCTCAAGAGTCTTTTCCAACACCACAGTTCAAACGCATCAATTCTTTGGCGCTCAGCTTTCTTCACAGTCCAACTCTCACATCCATACATGACCACTGGAAAAACCATAGCCTTGACTAGATGGACCTTGTTGGCAAAATAACGTCTCTGCTTTTCAATATGCTACCTAGGTTGGTCAGGTGCCCCTTCAAATCACCATTTGGGGCAGGCCAAAAAGGGTTTCTTGGCAAATACCATTTCTTGGTGTGTGTCTGTCTGTGTAAAATATCTATTCACTACACGCCCTGCTGCAACCCAAGGACTATATTGACCATCCACTCCCAAGACTAGAGCAGTTGTTAATCAGAAATGACACTTTTGATCAGTAACTTTTAAGACAGCCCCTGTTATATTAGCAACACTGGCACATTATTTGAGGATTACAAAAAAAAAATCTATTTAGATCTTAACTTCATACCGAAAAATAAAATAAATTTCAGATACATCAAAGAGTTAAATGTAAGAGATATTTCAAAATCAAGAGAGAGATGTAGGTGAATTACCACATGACTCCCAGGAAGGGAAGGACTTTCTAAGCATCCAAACAGTTACAGAAAGAACAAAGGGAAGGGCTGACAGAGTTGGACTATGATTAGAAGCTCTCCTAATCAACCTCCACACGACCAATTTCACAGACTGACTCATTCCCCCATCCGCCACCTGCCCCCCACCAGCCCCTGTCAACCCATGCAGAAACCTAATGAATGCCTACAGCACAGTGACTGCTCAAGGCAAACAGGCTACTGTGTGGTACACCTGCCTATGAGCTCTACAAATTGCCTACTTACCAGGAGTTATTTATGTTTGTTTCCAAATGTGTTCTTCTTTATGCTAGTTGTGTGCCTGTTACTCTAATTCTTAATTATAAGTCACATCTATTGGATGTGAGTGCAAAAACAGGGGAACTGGTGAGAAAAACCAGATAAAGATGAACTGAAGTGGCTCAGTCGTGTCCTACTCTTTGCAACCCCATGGACTATATAGCCCACCAGGCTCCTCCGTTCATGAGATCCAGGCAAGAGTACTGGAGTGGGGAGCCATTTCCTTCTCCAGGGGATCTTCCTGACCCAGGGAACGAACTCGGGTCTCCCACATTCCAGGCAGATGCTCTAACCTCTGAGCCACCAGGGAAGCCCAGATAAAGGTGATGTTGAATTTAACATGGGTGACAAACCTGCTAAAGACCTGGAGGGAGTGGGGGGTAGGGGTGGAGGAGTGGATTTTTAAATACCTGAAAGGATTCTGCAACAATTACAGCTCATAAGTTATTACTCCACTTTAAAGAAACTAAAACTAGAAATCACTGATGATGAATTTTGGATGAGATGTAAAAAAAAAGAAATATATAGCAGATTTTTAATCAATTAGACTCATATTCAAAGAAAAGCAGTCCAAGATAAAAGGATTAGCTATTTAATGTGTATTCTGAAGCTTTAATGTTGAAGATACATAAACTTTTTTTAGGATACCCGTTCCTATTAAGCAGACCAGCAATGAGAGCTAATCACGCCAAATAAAGATGCCCCTTCTGTACGACTGTCAGTTTCCACATGTCCAAACTCATCAGAAACAGAATGAAAACTAACTTGAAAAATATCTGAAAGACAATCATAATAGGTTAACATGTTTGATAAAGTTTAGCTAAATTAGCAAGAAAAACATTAGGTAACTAATAGGAAAATGGAGGAAAAACCCAAATGGCCAATTTATAGAAAGAAAACAAAACAAAAAAAAATCAAGCGTGAGGAAAATGAATACTTTCATTGGTTATCAAAAAGATGAAACAGTTCAATGAGATAACATTTTTGCCCATCAGGTCAATAAAACTTAAGCAACTGGCATGTTCAATGTTGTCAAATACACAGTTAGGGATACCATTTGCTGCTGAAAGAAGACATTCTGGCAGAACCTTTCTAGAAATCAACCAGGCAACTTATGTCAACAGGCTTAAAAATGTCTCTACCCTTTGACCAGGCAATTACATTTCTGGATGTCATTCTTAGAAAATAACATGAAATCTGAATAAAGCTTTGGCAGTAAGACACCCTTCAAAGTGTTATTTACTATAATATTTTAAAATTTGATAAAAACCTTTCAACAAAAATTACTGTCAGGCACTGAAGATGAAATAGTCAACAAAACAGTCCCAGCCCTCTTTTGAGTTTAAAGCCTTTGGGGAAAGGGAAACAAATTAAACAAGTAATTATCTGAAGTCCAACAACAGGGGAATTATCAAATAAATTATGAGACATCCAAACGATGAGATGATACACAGCCATCAGCAATTATTTATAATGAATTATCAAGGACATGAAGAAGTACTTATACTAAATGAAAAGCTATCAAACTATAAATGGGTATCAAAAATATATTCCGACAGCAGGTAGTAACAATCCTAGGTAAGACAGGCAGTATCTCTGGCATTTTAACTTGGAGCTGCTTCCATTACCCCCACTACAATTCTGTGGCTTTATAGCTCTGTGAACACTGACATTGTGGAGTTGAGCCGATTTGGAGCTCCAAGGGAAAGCTCCAGGCCTGTAGCATTGTCGAAAACAATAGGGATTATTAGCAAACAAACATCACAGCTGCCTAAAGCTGCAATAATGGTTGGGGCAAACAAGACCTCAGTCCAAGACACAAAAGGGAGCTCAGGGGAATGAGACAGTCATAGGGGGCTTAAAGCTCTGACATATTCTTGGGGTTCTGGAAGGTTGGACAAATGTAAGGCCCTGCATTAGATGTACTGTGGATAAGGGATTCAGCTCAGTAGCTCAGTTGGGTTCGACTCTGTGACCCCATGGACTGCAGCACGTCAGGCATCTCTGTCCATCACCAACTCCTGGAGTTTACTTAAACTCATGTCCATCGAGTCAGTGATGCCATCCAACCATCTCATCCTCTGTTGTCCCCTTCTCCTCTCACTTTCAATCTTTCCCAGCATCAGGGTCTTTTCTAGTGAGTCAGTTCTTCACATCAGGTGGCCAAACTATTGGAGTTTCAGCTTCAGCATCAGTCCTTCCAATGAATATTCAGGATTGATTTCCTTTAAGATGGACTGGTTGGATCTCCTTGCAGTCCAAGGGACTCTCAGGAGTCTTCTCCAACACCACAGATCAAAAGCATCAATTCTTTGGCACTCAGCTTTCTTTACGGTCCAACTGTCACATCCATACATGACTACTGGAAAAACCATAGCTTTGACTAGACGGACCTTTGTTGGCAAAGTAATGTCTTTGCTTTTTAATATGCTATCTAGGTTGGTCATAGCTTTTCTTCCAAGGAGCAAGTGTCTTTTAATTTCATGGCTGCAGTCACCATCAGCAGTGATTTTGGAGCCCCCAAAAATAAAGTCTCTCACTGTTTCCATTGTTTCCCCATCTATTTGTTATGAAGTGATTGGAAAGGATGGATAAGGATAAGGAATTAGCAAGGATCAAAGAAAGATAGAAGAAAGGCTTCCCTGATGGTTTAGGGGGTAAAGAATCCACCTACAGTGCAAGAGACACACAAGATGCGGGTTCAGTCCCTGGGTCGGGAAGATCCCCTGGAGGAGGAAATGGCAACCCACTCCAGTATTCTTGCCTGGAGAATCCTATAGACAAAGGAGCCTGGTGGGCTACAGTCCATGGGGTCCCAAAAGAATTGGACACGACAAAGCAACTAACACATAACACACACACAAGGAAAGAGGAGAGCTTCTTAACTTTTCTACCAGAAGGATTTCACTGTTTCACTTGAATTTCTATACAAAAAGTAAAACCCAAGGCAGACTGGTAAACTGCCTGAAATGTGAAGCCACGGATTGGGCACACATTCAAAGTCGATGCATTTAATAACCCTATCATACTCAAGACATTATGTAGTGGTAGAGATATAAAATCCATGGCTTCTGCCTCAGAGAAGCCCATATTCTAATCATGGATCCAGATAACCAAGAAGTAATTAGAAAGCTAAGAAAGAGAGTTTTGATGGAGGGAGGGGCTTTAGATTAAACACAGTTGATTGAATATAAACATTTATCAATCTCCCTTCAGAAGCCACGAGAGTGAAGAATTAGGAAAGATATAAAACAAGATAAAGAAAGTGGGAGAGAAGCTGACAGAGAGAGGTCTACAAAATTTTAGATGAAAACAGTTTGAAAAAAGGCAACTAACTTGGCTGTATCTTTCTTCCTTCTGTCAAGTACCTCCAGTGAGGGCACCTAAACTGACGCAAGTAAGCCAGTTCATTCCTGAGGGCCTTGGAAAAGCAGAAGGTAAAAGTTCAAGAAGTGAAGTTTCCAGGGACATCTGAAGGAAATAGGAATTCACTTTTAAGAAGGGGGAGGGGTTGGGGAGCAAAGAGGAAATCCTTTAAAAGAGCAGTAAGACTCTCAGATTCTTTCTCCTCAACCAGAGGATCAGGTAATTGCCTTTTCTCCACACAGCAGAAGACTTTCTGGAGAGGTTGAACTCAGGGACATCAGTCATAACCGAGAACAGAATGGGATGCTCTACCACAAACAAGGAGTACGCAAACATCTGCACAGCCAAGGGTGAAAGATCCAGCCCTTTCCAGACCGGGCCTTTGAATACTAGACTCGAGCTTATTACCCTCAAATTCCCTCCCACAAGAGATTCAAGGAGTCCTAGGAAGAAAAACTGACTGGCTTAAAGAAAAAAAAAAAAAAAAAACCACCTCACAGTTAGTTCCTCATAAATATCCTGGTTTCCCCCAATCAGAGAAACCCAGTCAACAAGCCCCATTCGTGTCCACTGACTTTCCAATCAAGTTTTCCATAATAGAAGCAACCTGCTCAATTATTTGTTGGAGGGCTACCTCTAACATGAAAGACAGATACCAAGACTAAGAAATGGGAAGAGAAAATCAGAAAAAATAGACAAGGTGAGGAAGACACAATTCACATATCATAAAGTTCACCCTTTTAAAGTATACAATTCACTGTTTTCTAGTATATTCACAAAGATATATGTCGATCAACAAGCATATGCTTATCTAATTATCTAATTCCAGAATATTTTAATAATCTCAGAAAGAAACTCCACCCCCATTAGCCATCACTCCCCATCCTCTTCTTCCCCCTTAGCCTCTGGCAACCACTAATCTAGTTTCTGTCTCAATAAATTTGCCAGTTCTGAACATCTCATATAAATGAAATCATACACTATGTGATCTTTTCCATCTGGTTTCTTTCACTTAGTGTAATGTTTTCAAGGTTCATCCTCGTGGTAGCACATATTAGCACTTCATTACTTATTTCTTTTATGGCCTAATAATACTACACTGGGTACAACTATGTTTTGTTTGTCTATTCATCAGTCAATGGCCATCTGGGTTGTTTCCACTTTTTGGCTATTATGAATAATGCTGTTATGGACATTGCTCTACAAGTGTTTTGTGTGAATATATGCTCCCAATTTTCCTGGGTATGTAGCTAGGAGTGGAATGGATAGGTTGTAGAAACTATAACTCGGAAGAACTGCAGGGTGTTTTCCACAGTGACTGCACCATTTTACATTTCCCTCAGCAAAGTATGAAAGATCCAATTTCTACACATCCTCACCAACATTTGTTACTGTCTGTCTTTCAGACTCCAGCCATCCTGGTACGTGTTAACTGATATCTCATTGAGGTTTTGATTTGCACTTACCTAATGACTAATGCTATTTAGGTTGGTCATAACTTTTCTTCCAAGGAGTAAGCGTCTTTTAATTTCATGGCTGCAGTCACCATCTGCAGTGATTTTGGAGCCCCCCAAAATAAAGGCTGACACTGTTTCCACTGTTTCTCCATCTATTTGTCATGAAGTGATGGGGCCACATGCCATGATCTTCATTTTCTAAATGTTGAGCTTTAAGCCAACCTTTTCACTCTCCTCCTTCACTTTCATCAAGAGGCTTTTTAGTTCCTCTTCACTTTCTGCCATAAGGGTGGTATCATCTGCATATATGAGGTTATTGATATTTCTCCCAGCAATCTTGATTCCAGCTTGTGCTTCTTCCAGCCCAGC
>SJYX01022958.1:220639-249255 GCA_006410675.1 Oreotragus oreotragus
TACTGAAGCCTGGCTTGGAGAACTTTGAGCATTACTTTACTAGCATGTGAGATGAGTGAAATTATGCAGTAGTTTGAGCATTCTTTGGCATTGCCTTTCTTTGGAATTGGAATGAAAACTGACCTTTTCCAGTCCTGTGGCCACTGCTGAGTTTTTCAAATTTGCTGGCATATTGAGTGCAGCACTTTCACAGCATCATATTTTAGGATTTGAAATAGCTCAACTGGAAATCCATCACCTCCACTAGCTTTGTTCGTAGTGATGGTTTCTAAGACCCACTTAGTATATAAAGCAGAGACACTATTGTGCCAACAAAGGTCCGTCTAGTCAAAGCTATGGTTTTCCCAGTGGTCATGTATGGATATGAGAGTTGGACTGTGAAAAAAGCTGAGTGCTGAAGAATTGATGCTTTTGAACTGTGGTGTTGGAGAAAACTCTTGAAAGTCCCTTGGACTGCAAGGAGATCCAACCAGTCCATTCTGAAGGAGATCAGCCCTGGGATTTCCTTGGAAGGAATGATGTTAAAGCTGAAACTCCAGGACTTTGGCCATCTCATGCGAAGAGTTGACTCACTGGAAAAGATTCTGATGCTGGGAAGAACTGGGGGCAGGAGAAGAAGGGGACGACAGGGGATGAGATGGCTGGATGGCATCACTGACTCAATGGACGTGAGTCTGAGTGAACTCCAGGAGTTGGTGATGGACAGGGAGGCCTGGCATGCTTCAATTCATGAGGTCGCAAAGAGTCGGACATGACTGAGCAACTGAACTGAATGACTAATGATGCTAAGCACCTTTTCATGTTTATGGGCCATGTGTAAATCCTCTCTGGAGAAATATCTATTTAATGAATTTTAAATTTCATTTAACATTGAATAGCCATGTCTGGTCAGTGGCTGGAGTATTAGGAAGATGGCCAGGATTACCTCTGGCCTCTTACCTTTGCTCAAGGTCAGGTGGGGATGGTCTAAGTGACTGGAGGTCCAACCTAGCTTCATACCTCACTCTGGATGCTCCAGATGGAATAAGGAGTGAGGCAGCAAGGAAAGAGGCAAAGGAAATTGGTGCAACACCTGGAAGGAGGATGTACTTGGCATAGAGCTTGGCTCTCAAAACTTTCTGTTGATGATGAAAGCAACTCATGTTTATTGAGTGCTTACAAGGTGCCAGGAACCGTGCTTTATAGCCATGGTCTCATTTAGTCATTAAAACAATCCTATGAGGCAGATTCTATTGTCTCCATTTTACAAATAAGGATAACTTTTTAGACAGATCTGGTAAGCAGGTCTTAGTAATTGTACTCACCACAAAATGCTCCATTCCATTTCAACCTTAGAAATGTCTTTTCTTCATCTAGTTTAATTGTAACAATGATCTGACAGTTCTCAATAGGGATGCTAAGTGTTATTCAGGATTCCATCATTATGTTCGGCATATACCATACAATTCTGTATCTATCTGCTAACCTATCTCACAGGGACATGATGAGAATTAGATGGGTTTTGAAGCAGCAAAATATTAGCACTAAATGAAAATCTGAACTCCTGACTTTGTGCATTATGGGTCAGATTTTATCTTTTTTCGTGTGTTCATCTACACCTCCCCCTCCTTTGAATTGGCTCAACAACTATATGATGAAAATTGACTGTGTGCCAGATGCTCTCCTAGCTGTAGAGAGACAGCAGCAGCTATAACAGCCATGAATCCTGACCTAATGAAGCTGAAAAGATATATTAAAGAAATATGTGGTTTGAAAAGTACACAAGCTCCAATAAGTTTCTGTCACATGGATGCCTTGTTGCAGTGTCTATTTCATAATGAACCTTATCTTTGCAGCAGAAGTACCCTTAAATGACACTCTGCCTACTAAGAAATTCTTAGTCTGAACATTATAGCTTTTCAAATGGCTTAAAATCCACACATTTGGCAGAACTCTTCTATCGTAGTTGCTTCTAGGGAAGTAGCACCCAGCTCCCAGGCACTGCCAGCTGCCGAGGAACAAAAAGGAACTATTAAAGCTTACCTCCAGCTCCACAGGGCCGTCCCAGACTCCCGTGCATGACAAAGGAGAACAACACAGCCAGTTACCAGAGAACTTCTCTTGCCTGAAGTGTGCCATGATTCCCCAATCTTTCACCACTACCCACCCCTGACCCCTATTTTCAGGTAGATAAAACAGAAACGATGAGGCTGTTCAGATGATTCGTGTGGGTGGCTACTGTGCTGACTGGGGCAATAAGGCTGCAGAACACTGCTCCCTCTTAAAGAGTTCACGTTTTATTCACAGCTATAAATAACAATTTAGTTCTTAAAACACTGCATTTCCACACTCTATTGTACAAAACAGTAAAGCTCAAGTTCTCCAGTACATGGGTTGCTTCTGACAATAGAACTCAGTAGCCACACTTAGAGGGCTGGCCTCTGTCTGACCTTCTTTCCCTGTACCTTGCCTCCAGGATGAGTAAGCAGGGCAAATGGTATGAATTAACTTGACTGGCACAGCCTAAAATGAAAGGTCTAACTCAACCATTTCCAGTCTTAAGCTCACGATTTCCTGTGTCTTACCCAGCCTCTCCTACCAAAGTAGTCAACCCGAGTTGACTGAAAGAAATCATGGGCCCAACAAACTCACCAACAATACAGCTCAGTATCATTTGGCCAAGTCGTGTTTCCTAATTTGAAACATCAGTCACGTACAACCAGGGAGTCACAGCAGCAAAAAAAGACACTTTTGCCTGATCTTACTAAAAGAACTAATGGAGACTAGGAGAAGGCCTCCCCCACCCCCACTTCCTTCAGTGGTGTGGGTAGAGAGAAGGATTCCAAGTGCATCGATAAGAACAACACTGAAATTCAGTTCGTGGATTTTATATGATACTGACCACCAGTTACCTTAAAGCCTGAGAGCAAGTACAAAATAATATTGAGGGAGGGTACAATAAATCCAGCTAAGGATAGAAATAGCCATCCTTGGTTATGGGAAGGCTAACGAAAACTCATCCAGTAAACATCCTAACATTATCCACAGTATTCATTATCTATGTGTTCATAAACATCCTTGTGAAGTACAAGTGACTAGAGCACTCCAGGCCAAGGATAAAAATTTTCCAAATGGGATGATGCTGTTTCAATGGCTTAGAGTACACCAAACAGCTCCAGTGAATTCCTAAACTTTGCAGTCACAAAGTGAGTTTTTCTCTTGGGGTAGTAAAAAGGCAGCAAAAATTGGGAGAAATGAAGACTATAATATATAATAGATCACTAAGTTAGGTTACACTGGAGTACAGCAAAACCAAGGACATCCCAGTGCAAAAATCAGTGAGGAAATGTCACAGAATTGTTAAACAGGCTACCACTATTATCAAACATAGACGGAAAGGGCACAGTAGTATATTACTTTTATTCACAAGTCTCTAGTCACTGAGCAATAATTTGACATCAGAGAGAGCAATGGGCAGGAGTAAAGGGAAAAAAATAGGTGTTTACCTATTGATTTCATATATTTGTAGTTCAGTTATTATGGGAAAGAAATCAATACTAAGGCTTCAACTTGGGCTGGGGTCAGCAAACTTTTTGTGTTAAGGGTCAGAAAGTAAATGTTTTAGGCTTTATGGACCATATGGTCTCTGCTGCAACTACTCAACTCTGCCCTTGTAGTGTGAAAGCAGTCACAGACATTATTTAAATAGATGAGTGTGGCTGTACTCCAGAAAAACTTTATCTACAAAAACAGACAGTGGGCAGACTTGGCCCTTGGGCCATAGTTTATTGAGCTCTGATCTACATCAATGCTTCTCTAATTTTAATGGGCCTCAGCATCCCTTGGAGAACTGTTAAAAAGGAAACTGCTCGGTCCACCACCTAGAGCTTCTAATCTACAGGGCTGGGGCCCGAGAATCTGCATTTCTAACAAATCCCCAGGTGATACTGCTCTGCTGGTGAGGATGAAGTCCACCCTTGAGAACCACTGCTCTATTCAGTTCAGTCACTCAGTGGTGTCCGACTCTTTGGGACCCCATGAATCGCAGCATGCCAGGCTTCCCTGTCCATCACCAACCCCCAGAGTTCTCTCAAACTCACGTCCATCAAGTCAGTGATGCCATCCAGCCATCTCATCTTCTGTCGTCTCCTTCTCCTCCTGCCCCCAATCCCTCCCAGCATCAGAGTCTTTTCCAATGGGTCAACTCTTTGTATGAAGTGGCCAAAGTACTGGAGTTTCAGCTTTAGCATTATTCCTTCCAAAGAAATCCCAGGGTTGATCTCCTTCAGAATGGACTGGTTGGATCTCCTTGCAGTCCAAGGAACTCTCAAGAGTCTTCTCCAACACCACAGTTCAGAAGCATTAATTCACTACTAAATAGGAAGTTCAACATTTTAAGTAGCTGCCAAAGTGCACACCAGATTGACTACAAAATTCTGCCACTTGTAGTGAGTTCCAAACTTCAAAGCTCAAATAAAATTCATTTAAAGAAAAGCAAGGAGAAACACACTAGACAGGATTTTTCCTTCACTGACCTCAATGTAAACATTACCCCATCAGTGAAATACACACAAGTCTTCCTCATATCTCTTTATTCAACATTTTTCACCCAACATGTCCCAAGTTCTATAAAGCTCTAGAAATCAAATAAGAAAATCAAATCAGTTTTACAGACAATGGTAAATGAATCTTACAAAATAAAAATATACTTAACAAAGCCCATTTCTAATTAGAAGTGCTTAATTGCAAAATAATGTATTTAAGATAGTTTAAGATATTTGAAAAATTATGTCATTTTGTGTTCATAAGGATCAAATGAGGTAGATCAAATGTAACCTTTACTATCCTTCTTTTGCTTCCCTTGGGGCTCAGCTGGTAAAGAATCTGCCTGCAATGCGGGAGACCTGAGTTCAATCCCTGGGTTAGGACAATCCCCTGGAGAAGGGACAGGCTACCCACTCCAGTATTCTGGCCTGGAGAATTCCATGGACTGTACAGTCCATGGGGTCACAAAGAGTATGAATCTTACAAAATAAAAATATACTTAACAAAGCCCATTTCTAATTAGAAGTGCTTAATTGCAAAATAATGTATTTAAGATAGTTTAAGATATTTGAAAAATTATGTCATTTTGTGTTCATAAGGATCAAATGAGGTAGATCAAATGTAACCTTTACTATCCTTCTTTTGCTTCCCTTGGGGCTCAGCTGGTAAAGAATCTGCCTGCAATGCGGGAGACCTGAGTTCAATCCCTGGGTTAGGACAATCCCCTGGAGAAGGGACAGGCTACCCACTCCAGTATTCTGGCCTGGAGAATTCCATGGACTGTACAGTCCATGGGGTCACAAAGAGTTGGCCTCGACTGAGTGACTATCACTTTCACTTTCATCCTTCTTTTACAAGATAATGAAACTGAGGAAAATAAACCAAATGCTGATTTGTCACAACTAAAATTCTTTCCTTAAAATACTACTTTTCCTAGTAAGTTCTGAACTGCACTTATCAAATCTAACTTGTACATGGCTTTGCAGGACTATGTCTATGAATGTATCTTCATGGGGAAAAGGGTCACTCTAATAAGATCTTTAAGTCCATATTCACATTTATGGGGCTAATTCTGAAGCCATCCCAGCAAGTCTAACCAAGAAGCCTGAACTTTAATAAGATCACAATTTAAAACATGCTCGACCTTTAGTGTAAGTGGGTCATAGATTACAGAAGTGTGGTGATCCCTTCCCAGCGGTACAAGAGAAACACTCAGCAATGGGAGAAATACTATTAATGGAGATAATCCAAAAAACAGAGCAGCAAGCCTACAATCTCCCCCTCCATATTCCCAGGCTCTTTCTGAAATAGTGATCATGTATTCATTTGAAAAGATACTTACACAAATTATTTTTACATCCATTTTAAGAGGGAAATGCTTTTAAAAAGAAAACCAAGGAAAGGAATATAATCTACAATATGGATGGTCAGTAGAGGGTTTTTTTCCATTCTTATTGGCATGCTTTTAAAAGTATTGCACATGTTGATTATAATGTGAGATTAATTACATTGTCACTTTAACCTGTGATCTGCATATTCCAGTAACGAGTTTTTTTAATTTACATGAAATATAATTAAAGAAAGTCCTTAGTGAAAATGCCCTCTTGTTTGTTTTACAAGTATCTAATTATTTTACAAGTGACTAAATTAAAAAAAAATATGAAAAAGATAATCTCAAATCCAGTGCCAGATACTACTGCTGGGACAAAGATCCAGTTAAGACAATATTAAGCCTAAAAAGACCAGTAAAGTTTCTACATAAAAGCTCAACATTCTGCTTCTGAACTAATGGCTCAGATGGAATTCAGCAAAAACTTCTAGCCTGAATAATGCAATATAAGTAATACTGTCCACAAATTATCATAGGAAGAGATGCCTTTTACTGTTCTCTGAAGCCAACCTAAGAAGTATTTTCATCAAAGTAAGTGGTCTAAATAGATTTCAACATGATCATTCTTCTACTTGACAGTGTAACATGACCTAGTAGATGAAATGCTCTTCTGTAGATGTAGGTAATTTAGATTTGGTGCTCAATCATATCAGAGAATACAACTTCAGAATCTTTCTACCTCATTTTGTTTGTGATTAAGATGTGGACACTGCTGCCATAATAAAATCTGGGGAGGTTACATAAAAGAACACTACAATATCCATAAATCCTATATATGGCTGTTTCCTAAATATATACTCTGGGATTCTCCTTGTCTCAGTTTTGAAATTTCACATAATGAACAATTAATTCATCTGTCAAATGTCCAAATGCAAAGACAGAAGTTGCTACAAAATTCCCTCTTTTAACATAATCTTTGGAGCTTTTCTCAACACTACAAAAATTATAATCTAGAACAGTTTTGCAAACGATTGATGTAAATCTATAAGCTCAAAGAATACTATCTTTCCTATGTACCAAAGATACAATGACAGTTTTACTTTAAGCCACAAAGTACCCTAAATAGTATACATCTACTACCTCAAAATATATTGGGCAAAATGGATTTCAGATACAAAAGAGAATTTTGAAGTTTTATTTATACTATGTACACCCGTGGCGGATTCATGTTGATGTATAGCAAAACCAATACAATATTGTAAAGTAATTAGCCTCCAATTAAAATAAATAAATTTATATTAAAAAAAAAACAATGACTCTAGCAAGGGCTCTTGGTGAAGTCATAAAATATACATAGATGGCACATCATAACTCTCCAATTAGGGATGGAGATTTAGTGAGTGTTGTTCCCCCTAATTTTTTTAAAGCTATTATTTTTTTTCAAATATTCCATTTATGACAATTTCTAGTATGTTCTCAACTCTGCTTTCATCGATGCCATGGGCAATAAGAATGAAGGAAACAAATGTTTTCAGGCACTCCACATTTATATTTATATTGTCTCCAGTCAGACAATAAGAATGTTAATGAGTTTCTTCCCCTTTAGCTTAGGGTCAAAAAGAGAAACCAAAAGCAATAAACACACACACACACAAACCAACAAACAAAAAAACCCACCTAAATGTATAGTATTTCTCCATTTAACAGTGAAACTATTTCAGTGGACCAATCTCAATATCTTTATATTTTGTAGAAACAATCTACTGCTATGGGGCTATTCAGATTACTATTCTCCAACCTTGAAGGTAAACAAGACTGGGAACTGGACAGTCAGCTCCAGCTTCATTTTTAATCTATAACAGGATCAGCAAACTAAAGCCCAGGGCCAAATCTAGCCCACTACCTAGTTTTGTAAATAAAGTTTTAATGGAACACAGCCACACTAATTTGTTTTCCCATGGTTGTCTTCACATTACAACGTCAGAGTCTGAGTAGCTGTGACAGATGTGTGGCTCGTCAAGCTTAAAATAATTACTATCTGGTAGTTTACAGATAGTTTGCCAACCCTTGGTCTACAAATATCTAAAATTGTTGAAGATCAGTATAAACATGTCCATGAGATAAAAGCTTGACCAACAACCCGTAAAATTTGCTTTCTGTCACAGTGTCAAACAGACTCTGTAGGCAAACTCTGATAGTACTCACCTGATTAGAAAGCATTCTAACCCTCATAGACCGCTGGTGGGAATGTAAAATGGTACACTTTGGAAAACAACAAGAGTTACCATTTGACCCAGCAATTCCACTTCTAAGTATATACCTAAGAGAAATAAAAACAAAACTTGCACATGAATGTCCATAGCAGGATTAATTATAATAGCCAAAAGACGAATACCACCCAAATGAATTAATTTGTCATTAATTAATTTTGTCATTAATTGACCAAAAGATCAACAAATGTGGTCGAGCCACACGATAGAATACTATTGGGCCTTATAAAAGGAATGAAGTGCTGATAACATCTACAACAAGGATAAACCTTGAAAACCTTATGCTTAGAAAAAGAAGCCAGTCACAAAAGGCTACAATATATTGTACGATTCCATTTGCATGAAATGTCCAGCATAAACACATCTGTAGAGACAGAAAGCAGATTAATCATTACCTAGGGTAGGGAGGGATGAGTTAAAGTATACTGAGTTCCTTTAGGGGGCAATGAAAATGTTCAGAAATGTATGGTCACCATGCACAACCCTGTGGCTATATTAAAAACCACTGAATTGTACACCTTAAATGGGTGAGCTGGATGGTATGTGAATTATACCTCAATACAGCTGTTACTCAAAAAAAGACATTCTAGTAATCTGCTAAAACACCTAAAATCAGAATATTAGAGGTTTATACTTTGGAATACCTCTTAAAAGACAACCAGTCTCTGCTTATACTAAATGAGCAGCAGTGTAACATTACTAAAGAGCAGGCACTCAGGTCGCGTATGTTGTTGTTTAGTCACTAAGTTGTGTCCAACTCTTTTGAGACCCCATGGACTGTAGCCCGCCATGTTCCTCCGTCCATGGAATTTTCCAGGCAAGAATACTGGAGTGGGTGGCCACTTCCTTCTCCAGGGGATCTTCTTGATTCAGGGATTGAACCCGAGTCTCCTGCATTGGCAGGCAGATTTTTTACCACTGAGCCACCGGGAAAGCCCAGGTCACATATACTAAGGTGCAAATCCCCACGTTGCCACTTAATATTGCCACTTTGTCCAGGGTAAGTTACTAATCTCCTTATTTCTCAGTTTCCTCATCTGTAAAATGGGGAGGGGGGGGTGACTGCCTCAAAAGGAAGGGTTATGGCCAAGGTTATATTAGAAAAATATGAAGAATTATAGAATTTAACACCATGTCCAGTGCATAATGAGCACTCAAACCATAGGATCTGGGAACAACAAATTCCTAAAGCTGTCCCTGTAGAATTTAGTTTTGTACTTATTGTTTGAATTTTTATGTTACCAGGGTTACTAAAATAGGAGCTGTGAACCTAAAACTGCTCTCAAAAATATAAGAAATATTAATTTAAAAAATAAAACAAAGTGAACATTTTTAAGAACTTTAAAGTGAAAGTAGCTCAGTCGTGTCCAACTCTATGCAACCCCATGGACTATACAGTCTATGGAATTCTCCAGGCCAGAATACTGGAGTGGGTAGCCTTTCCCTTCTCCAGGGGATCTTCCCAACCCAGGAATCGAACCCAGGGCTCCCACATTGCAGGCAGATTCTTTACCAACTGAGCCACAAGGGAAACCCAAGAATACTGTAGTGGGTAGCCTATCCCTTCCTCAGCAGATCTTCCCAACCCAGGAATTGAACCAGGGTCTCCTGTATTACAGGCAGATTCTTAAGAACTTTAAGATTTCTTTAATTTTCCCTATCTGTATTACTCTACTCCTTTATTCAATCAGCACAACACCCCATGCAAGGTCTATAAGGCTGATAAGCCTCATTTAACATATAAAGAAACTGAGGCTCAGAGAGCTTAACTAACTTGCTCAGGGTCACACAGCTAAAAATGAATCCCTAAATGAAAAAATGAATGAATGTTAGCACCACTAAATTTTACACACATGGTAGAAAAGAATGTTCATTTCACGGTATTATTTATGTAATAGAGCCTGTGTTTAGCACTGAGAAAGTGCACATTTGGAAATTGTTGAAACTTATCTACATAGCTGCCAAAAGTAATTTGAGTATCTCAGAGACATTCTAGAAATAAAAAATACTTATGCTGCACTTCACAATCACTAATCCATGCAAATGGCTCACGAAGCAGCTATCATTCCTTCTATAAATAAGGAGAAAATGGTGATAATGTACCCAAAGGTTACCAGATCAGATCTTAGGGGGCTGCCTTCAAAGCACTGTTGATCCATATGTTTGGGGGAAAATAGATAAGGGTAACCAGGAAGGATATGATGTTTCTTATCGGTTCTATAAGATAGCAATATGACAATGGTAATCTGCACATGATAGCCAGGGCCAGAGACCTCTGTAACTGAATTAATAACATTGTTTTCATAAAATATTAAAATCTTCATAGGGTTAAATTCATCCTAGATTTGAATATACCAAAATACTCTGAACTCAGGGTTAGAATTAGAAGTCTGTGATACAGTCAATGTATAATATTTTGTGTTATTAAACTACACTGAGAGAGGACACAGTCAGCATTCTTATCTGTAAATGATTCAAATATTCAAAACAATGGTAACAAAGTAAAAAAATGTATCAAAAGAAATTAAAAAAATGGAAAAATAATGTGTAACAGAATACAAGAAATTGAATTGCAACAATATGCACTTAGATACAAAGAAACTGGCTTAAGTATCATAAAGTAATCCTTTCTTGATGTGAATGGATGTGGACAACTAAAAAAAGGCCAACGAATGAATTTAGTTGGGGTGATGGGGGTAAGAGGGGTGTATAATGGGAGGAGAGTATTACAATTATCCAACTGGGAAGAAAAACCTTGAGGCATGGAAGAATTCAGTTCCCTATAGGTGAAGAATTTAATACAAGAACAATGGTTTGAACTTAAATTTAAAGTGTCTAAAATTTACTTTGTCATTTCATTAAAAGGGGCCCATTTAATTCAAGTTAGGCACCAAGCTTAGGAATCAAAAAGACCTAACCTTAGGGAAAAAAATGGTTTTACCTAAAAGCCAGCCATCAGAATCTGCAAAACACAAGTAAAGTGAAAAAGAAAAAAAAATGTACTTCTTTTTAACCCTAACTGTGTTGTGAAGAAGGCAGTGGCAACCCAATCCAGTATTCCTGCCTGGAAAATCCCATGGATGGAGGAGCCTGGTAGGCTGCAGTCTTTGGGGTCACTAAGAGTCAGACACGACTGAGTGACTTCACTTTCACGTTTCACTTTCCTGCACTGGAGAAGGAAATGGCAACCCACTCCAGTGTTCTTGCCTGGAGAATCCCAGGGACGGGGGGAGCCTGGTGGGCTGCCGTCTATGGGGTCGCACAAAGTCGAACATGACTGAAGCAACTTAGCAGCAGCAGCAACTATGTTGTTGAGATAGATTCACAGAAAGACAGTATAATGGTACCAACATCCACAGAAATGAAGTCAGAATCTTGCTTTTCAGTCACATGAGGAATGGAATATTAAGCATCATATTAATATTTATTTTGATAAATGCTTTAAATAGCCTGTTATAGACAAGCCTATTCTTGGTCTTCAGTCAGTGCATTGGCATTTTACATTATTGATCTGCCCCACCTTGAGACTTCTGTGATCCAGCTATCCCAATTCTTCTAATTTCGTGAGTTATACTCCAAATCACAAAACCCCACTGCTAGTTCCATCAACCCCCAAGAACTCATTCATTCATAGTTTAACTTCCACAAAGTTGATTTCCAAATCTTCACTATCATTCTAGACCTCTCATTCAAACTCCACCCATGTATTTCCAGCTATGATCACTTAGAAGTAGCCTGCACTCAATTCAAAAGTGCCAATCCATATCAAGGAATACTGGGTTGCAGTTTAAGGGAAGACAGAATTAGATATATAGATGGATATGGAAAGGCCATCAGATATACTATTTACAATGTAAAGTGAATATTTCAGTAGAATGTACAAATATGAGCCCATTCTGTTTTTAAACAAAAATCTTCCAGAAGATGTACAAAAACTGGGGACTTTCTTGGAGGTCCCGTGGTTAAGATTGCTTGCTCCCAATGTAGGGAGTGCAGGTTCGATCCCTGGACAATGGTTACCTTTGGAGAATAGAGCTATGGATGGTGGGAGAAAGGAGAGACATTCACTATTTACTTTTGTGTCATCTATATTTTAAAATTTTATAATTTTATAAACACTAATAAAAAGGAAGTTAACAGAATATTATTTAGTCTTAAAACTGGAAACATATATGAACTCTCACTTTAAGTCAAACTAGCTTCAGAAGTAAAATCTTCCCAGTGTAGAAAATCAACTGAAAAATAAAGCCCAAATGTGAGAGCTGTGCACCCACCCCATCAGCTTGTGCCTGGGGTTAGGTACCTGCCCTGCTCTTGATTACTAACTCAGTCACTTGATTACTTAGGTGCTCAGTTTGACAGAGTGGAGACGCTCACCACTCAGCAGCTGTGGTTTCAGTACACAGTTTTCAGAGTCAGAGAAAACAATTTCAATATTTTATCACAGGATACAGGAATAACTACCCTGTGGAAAGAACCCCGCCCCACTCTCAACAAATACCTATCTCAGAAACCTCATTACTTCTGGTTTGGCAACTTAGGAGTAATCAATCAACTATTCTGTCTGTTGGGGCAGGGGAATTGGAAGGGAAAAATTGGAGAGTCAAAAGGGTGGAGAAAGTTCCAAACAGATTATATTTTGGATGGATAGTCAAGATTCTATATTGCCATGGCTAAGGAATGCATAAACTTATCAGTCTGGTGGCAAACGCTGATATTTCACTAAAAAGACAAAAAGAAAAATGAAATAAGATGAGACAATGAACCTCTGGGCTTCCCATGTGGCCCAATGGTAAAGGATCTGCCTGCCAATTCAGGAGATGCAGGAGATCCTTGGGTTCAGGAAGACCCACTGGAGTAGGAAATGACAACCCACTCCAGTATTCTTGCCTGGAGAATCCCATGGACAGAGGAGCCAGGTGGGCTACAGTCCATGGAGTCGCAGAGTTAGATACGATTAAGCGACTGAGCATGCATGCATGGAACATCTACTGAAGGGGTAAGAAATTTAACCAAAAAGTCGAACAATTAAAATTTGCAGTAAATTCTGGAAATGAAGACATATGCCTTACTTTAAGGACACCCACTGCAGTATTTTCACAGCTGGAATCAACAGCAGACTGCAGCATGAAATAAACAGGCTTTAGAACTGGTAGGATTCCCATGTGATCTTGAGCAAGTTACTGACCCCTCTGAATCTCAGTGTTTTCTGTAAAATGGGTACAATGAAAGGAGCTAACATATGTAAAATGCCTAATATTTGAAGGTATAAATGTCCCTTCATGAAAAAGACATGTTAAGTTACAAAAGATTTTTTTAAACTTGTGAACATATGTCAAAGTTCCTTTAAACCATTTCTGCCAGATTTAAAATGTGAAAACATTTACAAAATGCAATAATTCAAGTACCATCTCCAAAAGTGAGGTACGCTTGCTTCTTTAATTTACTGAGTAGAGCTATCACTGAGGATGGTGAAAGAATTTTCAATTTAAAGGAGCTATCTAGAAACACAATATAAGGGACATTAAGGAGCTATAGTGTGGCAGGTGAAACCATTGCAGATATGAGGTAGAAATGGAGGCTTGGGGGGAATTGCACATGTCAAGGCCACAGAAGGTAAGGGAAAAATCACAGGAAACATTACGAAGACCACGTGCAAACCACACTTAAAGTCCTAAAGCAGTCTGTAGAAAGCGGACATGAAGATACTCGGAGAAGGTTGTGCACATGCGCAACTGAGAAGCTCAGTTCACTCCTAAGGGGTCCTAGAATCAAACTCCATCATCAGGGATCACCACTGCTTACCCCCTCCCGATAACACCTGCCATCTGGAGGAATCTGCATGTAACATGCTTTTCCTCTGCAGGACTTCAGTTGATCCCCCACAGCTTGATCTTTCTGGGGCACCAGCACTCTAGCTGGTGATTGTGTTTCTTTTTCCCTTGTTAAATGATTGTCCCTCAGATCAAGTACTTCTTTCATGAAACATCTCATTTCTGGAAAATTCTTGGTTCCTTTAGGCTCTCACTTGACTATTTCCTAACATGAACAACTAGTTTACCTATCATGTCTTGCTAAAATTCTTGGGAAAGATGTTCCAACATGATGTAACACTGTTCCTCCCCACAACTCTACCCCATGGTACTAGAAACCCAAATCACTGGGCCAATCAATATATGTGAAAGCCGTAGTAATTAGGATAAATTAGTAAAGCTGAATTTTTCTCTATGCTAAATTATATATTATGCATATTATTAATCTGGTTTTTACATAAACACTGCATTTAACTCAATTCTCTGATAAACAGCATTATTGGAACTGCAAGTAGTAAATTTAAAGTATATAAGCAACTTAACCATATCCTTTTAATAGAGTGTATGTGCAAACACAATCCATACTAAACTGATAGATGCCTTGTTATTAAATTAAGTCGTCATAGTAGACAGCCATCATCAACTGTTAATTGAAGCAATCCTTGTTCTATGTTGTTCCAAGCATCAGACAATCACCATGTTAGCATTAGATGAGTGTCATAAATCAATGTAAATCGTAAAAGGCCCAAAAAAATCAACAGCAAACATAGGCTGAAACAAAATTGTTAATACAATAAGGCTCAAAAACACAGTGTAGAGAAAATAAAATCCATGTCTTGGTCTTTTGGCTTTGATACTTCCCCCCAAATATTTATTCCACTTTTTAAAAACTGTGAGCCTTTGAAAAGCCAGTCCCAAAATATTACATACATAACCTAAGTTTTAAACCAGTGACTCTCAATCATACCTGCACATTAGAATCACTTAGAGACCTTTTAAAAATACGAATGACCAGAACCCTCTCCCAGAGATTCTGATTTCATTGCTCTGACACAAGGCCCTCTCACTGATCTTTTTTAAAAGCTCCCCTGGTGATTCTAATATGCAGCCAGGTGGTCAACTACTACTTTAATACAGCCTTTTGGGACAATAATTGCTCTAAAGTTGATAAACATGCTTTTTGCCTTTCAATGAGATTTTATTATAAAACTACTCAATTCATTCCATAGCTAATGAACAACTGTTACATTGCAGGTTTTGTGTTAATAATAAAGAAAGATATGTAAGATATATTTCCTGCCCTCAAGAAGCTCCCTGTTAGCTAGGGAGAGTGACCCATAAATAAGAAACTGTAAATATGATAAGTGCTCTTGAAGTGTAAGCAAATACAGCATGCCTCACAAACTTGTATGTCATCCTTGAGCAAGGGTCAGACTGCATCATTCCAATTTTAGTTTATGTCCTACCAAAGCAGTAAAGTCAGAAGTTACAGGTTACTAAATATCCAGGCAAAAATATTCAGCCTACACAAGGCGAAAACAGTGTACAATTTGCTACTCTCTTTCATAGAAAACTGCTGTACCATGAAGGCAGGCATTTTTACATTTTAATTTGGATGAATCATTTTAAAATTTCCTTCATGTAATATTACTGATTGTGCACTTGCCTATAAAACCATCAATTTGCAAAAGATACAGTAAATGCTCACGACCATAAAAATTAGCCGATTACCTGTATTTGCATAATACCTTTCCCTTCCAGTAACTTGCTACATTTGCTAAGACAAGAAGTTTTGGGACAATGACAGCATTGGCCGTTTGTTTCAATCACTTGAAAGATGTTACATGGGAAAATGTCATGGAAACAATAGGCATTCAAGGACCACTTGCAAGACTTTCAAAAATAAGAAACACAGGGGGAAAGAGTTTAAATTTAAAAAAAAAAGGAAAGGCATCTCCCAATATTCATAATGAATGAGACAACTGATTCCCCGTAAAATAATGGGTGGGTGAGTGAGCAGTTAAGTAGTGAGGCAGGGGAGTTGAGTGGGTAGTCAACAGACGGCTAAAAAAGGTGAAATCCATTTTAAAGCACTTAAGTGAAAATTTAAACCTGCTAGACCCTAGGGGTCAAACACAACTTGTGATGCTAATTTAGTTATAAAAGAAGAATCACAATTCCAGAAAACCTGGATAGCAATCAAGAAGGTTTTCTGTGCAAAGTGAATGTCTTCAAGGGCTTTCTGTTTTAAATCCAGAGTTGAACAAATTCTGAGTTTAAATGCCTGCTGTCAGAGACCCTGCAAGAAAATCTCAAGTGAATTTCAATTTTCAGATCAATATATGCCGAGACAATTTACCGGAGAAAACCTTCCAACCTTTACACAGGGTGAGGAACACTATCATTATGTTCTCTGCCACAAAGCCTACCTTGAATGCATTATTTCATGGAACGACATAATCGGCACTGACCAAGTCAGGCTTTGTAGGATATGAACAAGGTTTCACATTCACAGTAGTTAAGGTAGCCACAGAGGACCTATCACCTCAAAATTAGCTTGCTCCCCTCCCCTTCCTTGTGCAGCTCTAAAGTAACAGAGGAGATAAATCTCGTTCTCCCAGAGGCATTTCCTGAAAATACTCTATCAATTATAAGTCAGCAGAATACTGACTGTGCTAATGTGATGCTGACCACTTTTCTTTTCAATATCCAAAGAGATCACATTATCACTCTTTCAGATCTCAAGGAATCAGAACTAGCTACTAACATTGATTCAATGATGCCTATATTCCATCATCACAATAGAACTAACATTTTAATCTCACATTTTCCGATTATGACTTTGCTGGCTCATTTGAATCAAATATAACTGAGACACAACAAACATCATTCCCCTTGGTACCCACCCCTCCCCCATGCAATCATTTGGGGGCTTTTGGGAAAGACCTTATTTACCTTCATTGGATGCCAATAATGAAGAAACCAAGATATATTTTTTGACATATTTGTCTCTCTAGAATTGTGCTATTCACATATGGCTACAAACACTTGAAATGTGGCTAATCCAAATGAGGAGCTGAATTTTGAATTTTACTTCTTTTTAATTAATTTACATTAAATTTAGAAAGATAATTCAGTTATTAGAAAACTTTTAGGTATGTTTGCAACAACTTGGGTATGTGAACCTACTTTTGCAAATGCAAATTTTATGAAACCTAAACACAGAACAAGTATGTCTATGAAAATTCAGCTTAGTGTCAGAACGGAGATGTATGGTTAGTGTAAAATACACACTGGATTTTGAAGATTATGAAAGAAAAGACGTAAAATACCTCACTAATGATTTCTATACTGATTACATGTTGATGTGATATAATCTGGATCTATTGGGTAAGAGAAAATATTTTGTGAAAATTAATTGCACCTACTTGCTTTTAATCTTTTTAATGTGGCTATTAGAAAATTTGCATATGCAAATTTTACATATATAAAATTACATATGGGGCTCGTATTATATACTGTACGGACTGCTCTGCTCTAGAGCACTTCCATAACCACCTTAACAGAGCACATTTGGATACTGTTCTTCCAGCAGACAAGCCAGTCATGTAACAATAGGGGCAAAGAGTAACATGTCCTTGTATCAATTGGATCTGAGGAAAGTATGTAGCAAGCTTTACCCACAATCTCACCATGTGAGGCAACACTGTAATACCTCAACATGGAAGGAAATTAGTGAGTTACCCATACTTAAACAAATCGAAATCCAGTACTGCAGACAACTTAAAAAAGAGATTGAGCCAACTGCTCTAAGGTCTTGGTTTCATTTCCCAACTGCGGACCTTAAAATAGACAATAAAGCACCACTTCCAAAAAGAGGTAAAATATTTCAACGGTAGCTATCTACCAATCCTTAAAAACTGGGCAAAAAATTTCTCTTCAATTTTATCTCCTCAACTTCTAAAGCCACAGAATACACGCTGAACTAGGAAATCAACTTCAGATCGCCAGCATTTCCCTCACAAGCAAATTAGCAGGATTGTGCACTTGGAATACTGTTTGACAAGAATGAAAAGGAAACTATTCAAAACAGATTTAAGGAATGGACAATTAGATGAAGAACTGCAGATTTAATTCTCAATCAGCCCTGTGATTAATCTGATTCCCTGCTTTTCCCTAGTGTAATTATACAACACAGATGAAAGGATGAGCATTTGGACTGTCAGTTCTATATTCTGGACCAGCCCGGTGACTCAAAGCAGACGGCGCTACCACGCTAACCACCATCCCAACAGTCGAGGGAAGCCTCGAACACTGATTTAACAGTCATTGCATAACGAGGCATTAAAAATTCGGAACCCCCCAACTCTTTCCACATTGGTCTACACCAGGTGAAGAATTTGCTGAAACCGAACGCACCCCGTCTTAAATGACCCCCTCCAATCCGGGCATGGGGTGAACACAAAGGCATGTATCTAATACCATGCACAATAGACACACACCCCACAATTTAAGACCCTGGACGTTCTTTCTCTGTCTCTCCACGGAAGCAATGAAATGCAAGCTGCTCTTTTCTTTAATGGTCTGTGGTACACGCAAGGTAACAATAAGCCCAAATGTTCCCAGGAAGCAACTATAAAATAGGTTCTGCCACGTCCCTGTGCAACCGTCAGATAAAATGCAGACAGCAGATTTCAGCCGGCCCCACGTCTCATAAGGGGGCCGACCTCGGTTCATCAGCCTCCACGGATGGCCGAGAAGCCCCCAGACTCCCGCCCGGCTGGAGGTCCAGGTACACGTCTATAAATACTCCTGGGTGAGGAGGACAGGGGAGGCGGAGGGGAGGAAGGGCAGGGGGCAGACCCGGGCGGGTGCGGGTGCAGAAGGACCAGGGCATCACTAAATGCATTTTCCCACACTCCCGCTCCCCCGCGTGGAGACTCACTTGCCGATCACCTCGCACAGCTCGTACACATCCTCGAAAAGCACGTCGTCGTCGGCCATGGTCCGGAGGGGACAGTGGCCGCAGCGTGGAGGGCTCCGAAAACGGGGGTGGGGGCGCCAAAGAGCTCAGTGCCCGGCTCCTGGCTCGCCTCCTCCCCTCAGGACCCGCGAGCCCTCGGTGCCGAGGACACTCGAGCGGGGCGGCGAGGCCCGGAGACTGCGGCGCCTTCCTCAGCTGGCGACCGCCCCGGCGCGGGCGGCGGGGCCGGGGCGCAGGAGCGAGGGCGGCCCGGGCCCGGCGCCGCCCGCCCGCCCGCTGCTCCTCGCGCTGCTCGGGCCGCGCTGCCCGGCGTGCGGATCCTCGGGGATCGCGCGGTGCCTCGCTCTCCTCTCGTCAGCCCGCGCGGGCCGCGAGGCCGCGACCGTTCCCTCTGTCGAGGCTGGCTCCGGCTCGGCGCGGGGCAGCTCAGACTACAGGGGGGGCCGCGGCAGGACCGTGGAGGGAGGATCGCCGCGGAGGGAGGTGGCGGCGGCAGATCGGCGTTGGGGACCAGGAGGCGGCGGCAGAGACGCTCCCTCCTTCTTCTCCTCCTCCCGCCGCCGCTGCCGCCCGCCCGCCTGGGAGTGGGAGGGGGTCTTCGTGGGACTGGCTCTCCGTGCGGGCGGGAGCCACGGCCGCTGCCTTCAGCTCCTCCTCCGCCTCGGCCGCCGACCAGCTCGCGAGCCCCGCGCACCGGCCTACAGCACACACGCGCTCCTCCCGCTCCGTCCGCGCGGCTTCCCGAACCACAGGCCCCGCCCACTCCAGACCGTCGGGAGGCGGTGGCCCAGGGAAAGCGACCAGGCAGAGCGACGCATGCGCGCGCCGCGGGCCACGTCACGGCAAACCGGCGGGCGCCGGGAACCTACGAGGGGCGGGGGACTAGGGCGCCGGGGCGGCATCTGCTTAGGCGGGGGTGGGGCAGGGTCGTCACCCGCCGCGACTAAGCCGCGGAAGGGGTCGGGGACAAAAGATCTGCACGTTCTTGGCTCTCTGAGGCATGAGGCTCAGAAGCCGGCCGCTCCCTCCTTTTGTAACCACGCGAAGCCTTTCCCGGTTTTTGCTGGGGAAGGAAGCTCGGAAACGGTCCTAATGAATGGGAAAGCAAGAACAAGGTGGCGAGGTTCTCACTCCAGATCGTGCTAGGCGGCGGATGCTTTTAGTGCCTCTGTCATTCCTTAATAAAAACGAGGGCTGTGGAAGAAGTGTTGTCCACCTACAAGAAAAGGACCAAACAAAAACTGTCCAGGAACGTGCAATGGCAAATGGTAATTTATAGAGACAGCTTATCCTGCATTCTGCCCCAAACTCAAATATCTATCCAGCGCCTGTTCTGAATAGAGACAGTCCCGAGAGAGGTCAGTAAGGCAGGGACTTTAAATTCCTTTGTATATTGCACCCCCTTCCCCAAGTCCCCAGAACCTACTCTGCTCCTTTTACTTTCTACAAATGTTCGGTATGTCAGTATAAAAATGCAACTAGAGGGAGTGGATGTACAGGGTCAGCCAGGGAGTGAGGTTATGGGTGTTGCCGCTGTGTTAAGTTGTATTCAATATGAAGATTTCTGTTCAACTGAGCATGTGCGGAATGAGCCAACGCCATCAGACAGGTATATGCCTCAGCTGAGGACCAATAAAAAAAGTCTTTGTTCCTCTGCACAGAAGTGCCCAATTAGTTCATAAGTCAGCTTTGATAAATCATCTGGTAAAATTCTCAGTGCAGTAGTTGAAAAAAAAAAAAAAAGGAAAAGAAAGAAAGAAAAAGATAGTATTTACTAAAATGTGTGAGGGGGTGGAGACCCACTGCCTATTTTCTCTTCAGAAACATTTTCTACAAAACCTTAACCACTCCCTTAAGAGCCTGAGAGATTTGCCAGTGTTACAGATTTGAGTACTAGACTTTTTTAAAAAATGCAAACCAGAGGGGAAAATGTAATTATGAGAGATTTCCCTCCTTTTCCAAAGAGCGTGAGCACTCTCTAGAGAAGGGAGCATTAGAACTTGGGAAACATTGCCTCCATTGAGGGTTCCACACTTCCAAGTCACTCACTCCAAATTGGCATGTCCACCTGGTACCTAATGATTAAGATGTTACTCCATTCTGCCCTCAAGTTTACAGTAACCCTCATCTTGTCAGTTTCACTTCCTTTCCTCAGTCTAAGTCTGAGCTATGCCAAAGCTTGTCGACTTCATTCGAGGGTTTGTTATCTTCCACAGGGACCTATGCTCAGAGGTAGACAAGGACAATAATAAAAGAAATAAAGCTGAATAAAAAAGATGACCACAGAGATAGGTTTGCAGTCTGCTCATGGAATCACAATGGGTTTAGATTTGGAAGGTGCCCTAGAGGTCAGCCAGTTCCACTCCGTCATCTTTAGCTATGAGGGGGTGCCACCATGATTGGTCTAACTTGGCATTCCCTGGTCACTGGCCTTGAATGGTTCAAGGTCTTCCAACCAGCACAAAGCTCAGGACCTTCCCCCTCACTATGGATGTGAAGCACTCTGTTTCTCCCCACCCCATTTCCCAACCATCACACTGGCTTGAATAAAGAAGTGAACATCCTCAGTTGTTGCCAGCAGACCTCTTGTACCCAGAAGGCTAGTCAGACCTAAGATGAAGGTGGAACTGAGGGGCAGCAGCATAGAGATGTCATCAATGACATTATTAATCTCTTGTTTAGCCAACTCTCTGCCTTTTCCCATCATATAAGTCAATGAATTTCCTTACTTTCTTAATCCATTTTGAGTTGGATTTCTTGTTACTTTCATGCTACAAATGATACAAAAAGATGAGAAAACAAGTTCAGAGACAAATATATGTCCATGGTCATGTACTTAGCTGAGTATCTAATCTGAACCTAGATCTCCCAGTTCCCAGTGTGCTATTCAGTGATACTTACTTCTTCTCAGTCACTTCAGTCGTGTCTGACTCTGTGCGACCCCATAGACGGCAGCCCACCAGGCTCCCCCGTCCCTGGGATTCTCCAGGCAAGAACACTGGAGTGGGTTGCCATTTCCTTCTCCAATGCAGGAAAGTGAAAAGTCCTCTGTAATACAAATCCCTCAGAACTTGTACCAGGCATTGTGGCTAAAGGTAGCTCCTCTGTTTTCTATAATTAAAATAACCAAGCTCTTTAATGAAGGTAATTCTTCTCTAGATTTCTTCTGAAAGCCCAATACTCTTCAAACAAATAAGCACACATATAAATGATCAGCTGTCTATAATTTACGTGTTTTCATTTCCATGAAGAAAATGTTAAAGTAACTATGTGCATCAGTTAGAGATTGTGTTTAAATGTTAATAATTGAATACTCTATAACAGCAGTTTAAACAAATAGGGGGACTTAACTTTCTCGTGGCTTCCCAGGTGGCTCAGTGGTAAAGAATCTGCCTGCCAATGCAGGAAACATGGGTTTGATACCTAGGTCAGGAAGATCCACTGGAAAAGGGAATGGCTACCCACTCCAGTATTCTTGCTTGGAGAATGCCATGGACAGAGGAGCCTGGTGGGCTACAGTCCATAGTGTTGCATAGAATTGGACATGACTGAGTGACTTAGCATGAACACACACAACTTTCCCCTACAGCAGTGGCACTAGAGTCTTGTGTTAACTGAGACCCTCAACTGATGCTTTTGAACTGTTGTGTTGGAGAAGACTCTTGAGAGTCTCTTGGACTGCAAGGGGATCCAACTAATCAATCCTAAAGGAAATCAGTCCTGAATATTCATTGGAAGGACTGATGCTGAAGCTGAAACTCCAATAGTTTGGCCATCTGATGCAAAGAACTGACTCATTGGAAAAGACCCTGGTGCCGGGAAAGATTGAAGGCAGGAGGAGAAGGGGATGATAGAGGGTGAGATGGTTGGTTGGATGGCATCACCGACTCAATGGACACGAGTTTGAGCAAGCTTCGGGAGTTGGTGATGGACAGGGAAGCCTGGTGTGCTGCAGTCCATGGGGTTGCAAAGAGTTGGATATGACTGAGCAACTGAGACGGTCAAAGCCCCATGCATGAACTACTTTCAACTAATTCTTCCTTTCTCACTTGCTGCACCCTGTCCTCTCACTTAGTTACTTTTAAAATGGAGAGCCTCCCATAGTAATTATAAAATTCCTTAAATTATTTGAGTCAACACTGTAGTTGCTCCGCTCAAATCCCCACTGCTTGCTTTAACCATTCCTGGGTGCCCCTTCGCCAGCACCAGCATGTTTTTGCTTCCAAAGGCCACACCTGTGACTTCAAAGGACATCCCACATGGAAGTGCCTGGGAATCTAGGTCTCTACCATCTGGCTATTAGTGCAGGAATGTGAAAGTCCAGCTGCCTTCATGGGGGTTGGGGGAGGAGAACAACTCTGAGGGGTTAGTTACAGCCTGAGCTTTCCTGTGGGGTCAGGCTGCAGCTACCGTCTGAGACTGTGCCTGGTTCCCCCCTCTCCCTCCTTATTCCTCTCGTTCTCCTGGGAGTACTTCTTTCATAAATCATTTGCTCATGAATCCCTTTATCAGGATCAGCTTTGGGAAAAGCCTAACCTAAGGCAACAGCGTTTTCCCTAAGTGACAATTGCATCTGAATCACCTGGGAGCTTATGAAAAATGTTGAGTCCAGGGTCCTATCCAAGATCTTCTGAATCTGAATCTCTTGGAGCAGGTCACAGGGATCTGTGTTTTAATAAGATCCCCCAAGAGAGTCATGAACATCTAAAAATTAAGAATCATTGCCTTAACACTGGCTGCTGAATAAGCTCTCTGAAAAAAAAAAAAAAGAACAGAAAAGGACCTAGGGCTGACTTCATCACTAAGGTGGAGAAACCATAAGAAATGCAAAAGAACACTTCAGGGAGTAGAAGAGGATCTAAATACAAATGTTTCCTTCTGTAAACCACTGTCTAAAGATTCATTTTACCTTTCTTACTTTAATGTAAATGAACAAGTCATTGGAAGCTTTTGTTTTTCAGTAGAAACAAAATTGCCTTTGGACACAGCAAAGTGGTGATATACACTGAACATGTTGTAACTCAAAAACTAACTAAAAAGATATCCCTTCATTGAGCCACTTAAGATAACAAGTGCTCGCTGGCCTCCTGGGGACACAATACTGTGCTATATGCTAATGGGGATTGCAATAGTCAGGATTCTTTTGGTTGCAAGTGACAGAAAACGAAAACCAGCTTAAACAATACAGAGAATCTATTGACTCACATAACTCAAAGGTCGGGATGCATGGTAGCTTCATGTGATGCATGATCCATGTCACTGAAGACACACTTTCTCCCAGTCATACCATTGTGCATTCTATGGTACTGGCTTCATTCTTAAGTCTACAAGGTGGCCCCTAGAGTTCCAAGCTCTCCTCTTGAAGTGGCAAAACAGTTGCCTCTCTTTCAAACTTTACCTCTTTTTATATCGGCATCCAGGACAAATATTGAGGAATCTTATCCAGTAGGTCCTGTCCTGGATTCACTCTCTCATTGGCCAGGTAGAAGACACATGACCATTCCTGAACCAATCACTGTAGCCACGGAATAAGCGTCACTGAATAATTTAACCAACCAGGGCTCACCCTTAAGCTGAGTGTGGGGATCAATCCCCTGGCTGGGAGTGGAAGGACAGGAAAAAGGTCCAAAGGAATATCAGGACACTTTGGATAAGAGAAGGGAAGAATGAATGGTGAGAGGCTTCCTGTTTTGGTCACCCAGAAACTAGCAACTGTCTTTGTCTTAGCACCCCATTTCTTTCACTGTGTTCAGCTAGTCACCGGGCCCTGACAGCTTTTCTTTCAAAATGTCTTTTAGATTCTCCCTTTCTATTCATTTCTTCCGTCTTCACCACAATCCATTCCCCCATCAACCCATACTTAATGTTGCTTCACTTCACTCACTGGCCTCCTGACTCCAACTGCTTGTCCCATCCTGCTAACCATGGAGAGGCCCAGTTTAGGTCCACGAAAGAGAATTCTCAGCATCTAGAACAGTGCCTGCTGTGCAGTAGGCATTCAAAAAGTATTTGCTGAATGATGAATGAATGAATGGCTTCATAGCCTTTATCACTTCCTGGAATTCTTTTTTTTTTTTTAATTATCTTTTGTTGCACTGGGTCTTTGGCTTGCTGTGTGCAGGCTTTTCTTTAGTTGCACAGAGTGGAGGCTACTCTCTAATTGTGGTGCATGGGCTTCTCATTGTGGTGGCTTATCTTGCTGTAGAGCATGGGCTGTAGGCATGTAGGTTTCAGTAGTTAAGCATACAGGGCTCAGTAGTTGTGGCATGGCCTCAGTTTTTTTTTTTTTTTTTAATTATCTTTTGTTGCACTGGGTCTTTGGCTTGCTGTGTGCAGGCTTTTCTTTAGTTGCACAGAGTGGAGGCTACTCTCTAATTGTGGTGCATGGGCTTCTCATTGTGGTGGCTTATCTTGCTGTAGAGCATGGGCTGTAGGCATGTAGGTTTCAGTAGTTAAGCATACAGGGCTCAGTAGTTGTGGCATGGCCTCAGTTTCTCTGTGGCATGTGGAATCTTCCCAGATGAGGGATCAAACCCATGTCCCCTGCATTGGTAGGCAGATTCTTATCCACTGTGCCACCAGGGAAGTCCTGGAATTCTTTTTGTTTGTTTTGTTTATTATAGCCTTTCCCCTTCAACCCTTGGACCTAGAAAGTATCTGGAACATAGTACACTATATGTTTATTAAATACATGGCTCTTTGTTTCCTGAGTCGGGTTAGAGAATCACTCATAATTAGGAGGAGATTGAGGAGCTAATGGGTGACTTAGATGGAGTTCAGCTCTGGCTAAGTTGCAAAGAATCATGTAAGTCACCCAAGCTTCAACAGAAAGGAATATGATTTACTATGTTAAGTGCACCGTGGAAAAGGTCAAGTGATTAATATCACCAATGTGAAATACAAGCCCATCAATACTGATAGGTTTAATCATTTACACTCTCTGGGCACAGAGGTAGCAGATCCTCTCTGGGGGTCCTTTATGCAGTATGAGTCTGCAAAACTCTCAAGGAGATATTTCCTTCATACCATACCTTCTCATAAAAGATACTTTTTAAAAAATGGAGACACTTTTCCTGAAAAATATTCTCAGAGTGAAAGTCACTCAGTCGTGTCTGACTCTTTGCAATCCCATGGACTATACAGTCCATGGAATTCTCCAGGCCAGAATACTGGAGTGGGTAGCCTTTTCCTTCTGCAGGGGATCTTTCCAACCCAGGGACTGAACCTAGGTCTCCCAAATTGCAGGCAGATTCTTTACTAGCTGAGCTACAAGGGAAGCCCAAGAATACTTGAGTGGGTAGCCTATCCCTTCTCCAGGGGATCTTCCTGACCCAGGAATCGAATTGGGGTCTCCTGCATTGCAGGCAGATTCTTTACCAACTGAGGGAAGCCCCAATTATCATAGAGATAACCCATAGTGTCAGGATTTGTATGAATAACATGTTTTCCATTTTGGTCAAGAGACAAAAATAACTTGGCTTTTCCACAGGCTGTGTGTAGTGATTCCCAGATTTGACAGGAACGCTTCAATGATATTTTGCCTTTAAGATATTCTAATTGAATATTTCCCATTCAGGCTTATTTACCTTTGTTATTTATCTTAATTGTCTTGTAAATAGAGACAGTAGCTGAGAAAGCAACCTTTTAAAGTGTTAGTCGCTCAATCCTCTTCCACTCTTTGCAACCCCATGGACTGCATCCTCTGTTCATGGGATTCTCCAGGCAAGAATACTGGAGTGGGTTGCCGTTCGCTTCTCCAGGGAATCTTCCTGACCCAGGGATCGAACCTGGGTCTGCTCCATTGCAGGCAGATTCTTTACCATATAAGCCACCAGGGAAATCCCAAACTTTGAAAAGACAATAGCAAAATCAAACTAAGGGGGAAAGATAGAGATTCTAATGGTCTGGAAAGAAATAATGGATGTACCATTTATTGAGGACTTATTATAAATGCCAGATACTATGCAAAGATGTTACACATATTTCATTTAATAAACTTAACAACTTTATCAGGTAGATACTATTGCCTTTATTTTACAGATGAGGAAACTGAAACTTGAAGAGAGTTGTAAACAAGGATTACTAGGCTAGAAAGATCAATGTTTGAACCAAATCTGTTAGAGCCCTAAGCCTGAATCATTCTTGTGCTTCTCTGAGGCAGTAAGTTTTATTATGACTTCTTTTCAGATTAAGCAAAGTATGCCTTGGCAAACGGTACAATGGGTTGAATAAAAAACAGTAACAGTAATATTCGTTCCTGCTTACTGAAATTTTATTTAGCACCAGACAATGGGCTAAGTGTTTTTTAAGCATTTATTTCCTCATTCAATAAAACTTTATTGAGCCTTCATTACATAGTAGGCACTGAGGGTATAATAATGAGCAAAATCGACATGATTCTTACTCTCTTGGAGCTTATAAGTTAGAGAGGTGGTCATAAATCAAATAATCACAATGACAAAAGTATAATTATTTCCACAAGGGTGCCAGGACTATTCATTGGGGAAAGGACAGTCCTTTCAACAAATGGTGCTGGGAAGACTGGATATCCACATCCAAAAGAATCAAACTCGAACCTTACCTTATACCATAGAAAAAAATTAACTCAATGTGGATTAAAGATGTAAATGTAAGACCTAAAACTATAAAACTTCTAAAAGAAAATATAGGGGGAAAGCTTTATGACATTAGATTTGGCAATAATTTTTTGGATATGACACCAGAAGCAGAGACAAAGGAAGTAAAAATAGATGAATTGGATAATACAAAATTGTACAAATTCTGTGCATCAAAGGACACCATCAACTGTGAAAAGCTACCTATGGAATAGGAGAAATATTTGCAAATCATATATCTGATAAGGAGTTAATATCCAGAATATATGAAGAGCTCTTACAACTCAACAACAACAACAAAAAAAAACCCCAAAGAAAATAAGTGTTACTGAGGATGTGGGAAAACTAGAACATGAAAATTAGAACTGTTCATGCGAATTTAAGGGACGATCCCCTAGAAGAAGGCATGGCAACCAACTTCAGTATTCTTGCCTGGAGAATCCCCATGGATAGAGGAGCCTGGTGGGCTGCAGTCCATGGGGTTGCAAAGAGTCAGACACGACTGAGCAACTAAGCACAGTCAGTCAGTTCAGTTGCTCAGTCGTATCTGATTCTTTGTGACCCCATAGACTACAGCCCACCAGGCTTCACTGTCCTTCACCATCTCCTGGAGTTTGCTCAAACTCATGTGCACCGAGTTGGTGATGCAATCCAACCATCTCATCCTCTGTCATCCCCTTCACCTCCTGCCTTCAGTCTTTCCTAGCATCAGGGTCTAATGGAATGTTCAGTTGATCAGTCGTGACGGACTCTTTGCGACCCTATGGACTACAGCACGCGAGGCCTCCCTGTCCATCACCAACTCCCATTCAGTTCAGTTTGGTCACTCAGTCGTGTCCGACTCTTTGCAACCCCATGAATCACAGCATGCCAGGCCTCCCTGTCCATCACCATCTCCCGGAGTACACTCAGACTCACGTTCATTGAGTCCGTGATGCCATCCAGCCATCTCATCCTCTGTCGTCACCTTCTCCTTCTGCCCCCAATCCCTCCCAGCATCAGAGTCTTTTCCAATGACTCAACTCTTCCCATGAGGTGGCCAAAGTACTGGAGTTTCAGCTTTAGCATCAGTCCTTCCAA
>SJYX01022958.1:260224-271193 GCA_006410675.1 Oreotragus oreotragus
TCCTCCAATTCAATGACAAATTAATAAATAATTTCAGAGTGTTATGCTAGACTTGGAGATAAAGTGGTGAACAAGGCACTGCTAATATTCCTGTTCCCTTGGAAATATCCCCACCATGCTTGCTTTTGGGGAAGGGAAGCCCCAAGGAGTGGTGGAGTTGAACTCTGCATTTTTCCTAACTGCTTATAGCTGTAGAATTCTCATTGTCCTAATAATTTCTGTCCATTAAAAAAAAAAACAGCTTAAACATTCCAGTGGGTCTCCTCTGTATTCTTTTGACATCCCTCATTTGCGAATCTGGTACAAAACATACTTAAATGTTTCAAATGTTACAGGAAATAAGGAGAAATATATCAGACATTATTAATAATATCTTTGCCATCATGGGGGTGGGGCATGAGGAAGGAATGTTCCTGGGTGATTTTCTTTATACTTTATTTACAAAATGTTCTACAGTGAACACATTGTTTTCTAATTAAATGAAAATACAAGATAGAAAGGCAGTTTCCAGGTCTTTAAATCCAAATTTCATAGTAACAATTAACACTGGATTTTGCATAGACCCAGAAAACAAACCTGCTTCTTAATTTAAGCAATTGCTTGTAATCAGTACTGACTCCATAATTTGTGGAACCCAGTGTAAAATCAAAACACAGATCCCTTGTTCTAAAATTACTATGGGTTCCAAGACAGCGACAGCAGCAGAGCATTCAATGAAGTGTGGGGCCCCTCCTAAGTGCAGCCCTGCTTGTCATTATTGTCACACATAGATACAATGGCCTTTTCATCACATTAGGCAAAAATCTGAGAACTGGAATTAGCTTCTACAAATTTCAGTGACGAGAAATGGGCTTTATGTGTGGTAACAACCACCTTTGCCACTTGGGTGTTTTCTTTGTACAATTTTGAGATGGTCATTATTAATTTGTGCCTGATAACAAAATTCATTTTAAAAAAGTGAAAAATTGAGTTACCTAGATCTTTCTCCAGGGATACATATTGCATATAATGCAACAAACAAATTGAAGTATAGCCTTTGATGACGAGACTGAACCTCAGCGTGAGGCCTCCAGAACCCCTCACCCTCTCAAACCTATCTTCAACAGAGTGAAATATTTTACTCAAGTGACAAACCATTTGAGTCTGGCCATTGAGTTAGAGGTTAAAATACAGGCCTCCCAAACTACTGAAGTTTCTTCCTGGCTCTGTGTTGAAATTACCTAGAACAGCTTATTTCATCCTGCTGTGAATGGGAAATAATTAAATTCTTCTAAGTCCCAATCTAGAGAGGTACCAAACGAAGTCAGTACTTGGAGAGCCTCAGATAAAATATGCTCTGAAAATGCAAATCTTCCTCTGCTTCTTCAACCCCTCGCTTCCATTTAGTTGAGGAGTTGTGCTCAGTCGTGTTGTGACTCTTTGCGGCCCCATGGACTGTTGCCTGCCAGGCTCCTCTGTCCCTGGGATTCTCAGGCAAGAATACTGGAGCGGGTTGACCCTGCCTTCCTCCAGGGGATCTTCCAGACCCAGGGACTAAACTCACGTCTGCTGCTTCGGCAGGCAGATTCTTTACCACCACACCAAGTGGGAAGCCCCCGGAGTTACTCTTTCTAGAAACCTTTTTTTTTTTTTTTTNATCTTCCAGACCCAGGGACTAAACTCACGTCTGCTGCTTCGGCAGGCAGATTCTTTACCACCACACCAAGTGGGAAGCCCCCGGAGTTACTCTTTCTAGAAACCTTTTTTTTTTTTTTTTGCTACCCATTCTGTCCCATTCCCTGTTCTGTGCTTCCATAGCAACCTGGACATACATCTATCATAACTTTCCCCACATTGTGATAAATTACAATGAGGCATGTTTCCCCACCACACTATAGCCCCCCTTCAAGGACAGACTTGCTACCCAGTCACAGGAAGTGCGGTTGGCCCCTTCAAGGTCTGCTTCCACCACAGACAGCCTCCTGGCCAGCCCACAGTCAACGGCTGCTCAAGTTGGGGATTTCAAGTGCCCATCAGTTCAGCCAGGCTCAGGACCACTCTGATGGACAAGTTTTGCTCCAGAGCTCCTTGCTAGATTCAAAGAGATTCTGTGGGGCTTACGTTGCAGTTCAGTTTTACATTGCAGTTCAGTTTCTCTCTGTGCTCAATCCTGTTCCCCAAACATTCTCTTCACAGGTGTTGATCCCTAATGACCATCATGTAACCCAAACTGCATCTTGCTGTTTGCCTTTGGAGAGTCCAACCTATAGCACAGACTATGCCTTAGTTAGTTTTTTAAAAAAAATTAATTTATTTTAATTGGAGGCTAATTACTTTACAATATTGTAGTGTTTTTTTGCTATACAGTGACATGAATCAGCCATGGGTGTACATGTGTTCCCCATCCTGAATACCCCTCCCACCTCCCTCCCCATCCCATCCCTCAGGGTCATCCCAGTGCACCAGCCCTGAGCACCCTGTCTCATGTATCAAACCTGGACTGGTGATCTATTTCACATATTCTATAGCACAGACTATGCCTTAGTTAGTTTTTTAAAAAAAATTAATTTATTTTAATTGGAGGCTAATTACTTTACAATATTGTAGTGTTTTTTTGCTATACAGTGACATGAATCAGCCATGGGTGTACATGTGTTCCCCATCCTGAATACCCCTCCCACCTCCCTCCCCATCCCATCCCTCAGGGTCATCCCAGTGCACCAGCCCTGAGCACCCTGTCTCATGTATCAAACCTGGACTGGTGATCTATTTCACATATGGTAATATACAGTTTCAATGCTATTCTCTCAAATCATCCCACCCTTGCCTTCTCCCACAGAGTCCAAAAGTCTGTTCTTTACATCTGTGTCTCTTTTGCTGTCTCACATATAGGGTCATCATTACCATCTTTCTAAATTCCATATATATGTGTTAATATATTGTATTTGTGTTTTTCTTTCTGACTTCACTCTGTATAATAGCCTCCAGTTTCATCCACCTATAGAACTGATTCAAATGTGTTCTTTTTAATGGCTGAGTAATACTCCATTGTGTGTATGTACCACAGCTTTCTTATCCATTCATCTGCTGATGGACATCTAGGTTGCTTCCATGTCCTGGCTATTATAAACAGTGCTGCGATGAACATTGTGGTACACGTGTCTCTTTCAATTCTGGTTTCCTTGGTGTGTATGCCCAGCAGTGGGATTGCTGGGTAGTATGGCAGTTCTATTTCCAGTTTTTTAAGGAATCTCCACACTGTTCTCCATTGTGGCTGTGTTAGTTTGCATTCCCACCAACAGTGTAAGAGTGTTCACTTTTCTCCACACCTGCTCCAGCATTTGTTGCTTGTAGACTTTTTGATAGCAGCCATTCTGACTGGCATGAGATGGTACCTCATTTATGCCTTAGTTTTTGTGAATCTTAGTACCCTGTCATAGGACACACCAAATCCGTGTTGGTTGAACTGGACAGTTCACTATAGACTTAAAAAATACTCTTATTCTTGATTTTCTGTCTCCCTCTCATAGAGAACTGTATGATGAAAATCACTGTGAAGATTTTTAACATTGTTAAACATGTCATCAATAAAGAAAAATGTAATAAAGTGGTGCTGAAATATCTTTAAACAAATTATTCAGCCAATATAATCTTTATGTGCTATCTGTATAATTTTTTAACATAATAACGTCAGCGTTTTAATATACTGTCAGATTTTGCCAGTCTCTTTATAGACTGTTAAAGTGATGTCTTTGTTTAAGCCTTGGGAAAATGTTTATTTGTTGGTAGAAATGAAGGTGATCCCCAAAGTGCTTTTTAATATGAAGAATGTAATGTGGATTCTTAGTTATGGGATTCCTTATAATACATTTTTGTTTGTTTTTGAACAAAGATGCCTTAGAAGAGAAATTGGGAGAACTGAAGGAAGCAATGAAGAGAAGAAATAAATGAGTTGCTAGCAATGTCAAGAGGCAGTGACTGACATTACAGCTGCTAAATCAGTTCTCACTGCAATTAGGATAAGGAGTAAAATTGCAAGAAAAATCTAAAGAAAACACAGCAAGTACCAAACAATACTCCTTCTACTACTACCCTCCTGAAGAAGCCCCCCAAAGCCACAAAAAACTTATCTAATAATGCAGCATCATGCCAAGTATAGCAACTTTGATTTCCAGTTAACAGGCACTAAATTAATCTAAATGCAATGGTTTTTGCAACTCAAAAGATGCCAAAACTCAAGGGAGAGGGGCATTCAAGTGCAGAAGGATGAGAGAAGGCAAATGGGGGTAAGACAATTTGTGAGACCACAAGGAGACTTGATATAGAAGTTGTCTATTAAAAAAAAACTAGTTTATCAGTTTGTAAACTAGTATCCATGTTGTCCTCTGAAAATGATGGAAATTTTAGTTAAACTAAACAGTATACGTTTCAAATACTTTGCAACTGTTTATTCAAAAGACTGTTGCAGTCAAAACCACAGAGACAAGATTTCCCTGGTAGTCAAAGGCTCAGCACTCCCAATGAAAGGGATGTGAGTTTGATCTCTGGTTAGGGAACTAAGGTCCCACATATTGCATAATGTAGCCTAAAAAAAAAAAAAAAAAGCCTAGTAAACTACTTTCAAATTCTGTAAAAGAAATAAATGCAAAAAAGTCCATTGAGGCAGTAAAAAGATCAGTGGACGGGGTAGAGATGAAAGGAAAGAATGACTAGATGGAGCACAGGAGATGTTTATAGTACGACAATCATTTCATATAAAACTGTAATGGTGGATACATGACATTATGCATTTGGCAAAACCCATAGAACCATACAACACAAAGACTGAACCCTAATATAAACCATGAAAGTGAAAGTGAAAGTCACTCAGTTGTGTCTGACTCTTTGCGACCCCATGGACTGTTATAGTCCATGGGATTCTCCAGACCAGAATACTGGAGTGGGTAGCCTTTCCCTTCTCCAGGGAATCTGCAGACAGTTTCTTTACCAGCTGAGCCACAAGGGAAGCCCAATAATACTGGAGTGGGTAGCCTATCCCTTTTCCAGCTGCTCTTCCTGACCCAGGAATCAAACTGGGTTCTCCTGGATTGCAAGTGGATTCTTTACCAATTGAGCTATGAGGGAAGCCCAATATAAACCATCAGATCAGATCAGTTGCTCAGTCGTGTCTGACTCTTTGTGACCCCGTGAATCGCAGCACGCCAGGCCTCCCTGTCCATCATCAACTCCCGGAGTTCACTCAGACTCACGTCCATCGAGTCAGTGATGCCATCTAATTCTCTCTTCCTCTGTCATCCCCTTCTCCTCCTGCCCCGAATCCCTCCTAGCATCAGAGTCTTTTCCAATGAGTCAACTCTTCACATGAGGTGGCCAAAGTACTGAAGTTTCAGCTTCAGCATCATTCCTTCCAAAGAAATCCCAGGGCTGATCTCCTTTAGAATGGATTGGTTGGACCTCCTTGCAGTCCAACCATAGACTTTAGTAAATAATAAAGTACCACTAATGGTATGTCAGTTGTAACAAATGTACCACATTAATGCCAGGTGTTAATAACTGGGGAAACTAAGGGTGGGACGGTGGGGGAGGAAGTATATAGAAACCCTCTGTACTTTCTGCTTAGTTTTCCTTTAAACCTAAAAGTGCTCTGAAAATAAAAATACATTCATTCACACACACACACCCCATTTCTTTTTAATGGATGGAATAAATCATTTGTTGATTCATTCAACCAGTATGTTTTAAGAGCTACCAGGTGATAGCATTCCAAGAGTTGGAGATTAGAGGTCAGTGGTGACATGGATAAGGATTTACAAAGACAGTTCTGCTCACTACTTCAGTGGAAACCAGCAAACAATGAGAGAGGGTAGGAGAAGGAAATGGCAACCCACTCCAGTATTCTTGCCTGGAGAATCCCATGGGTAGAGGAGCCTGGCAGGCTGCAGTCCATGGTGTTGCAAGAGTCAGACATAGCATCATTCCTTCCAAAGAAATCCCAGGGCTGATCTCCTTTAGAATGGATTGGTTGGACCTCCTTGCAGTCCAACCATAGACTTTAGTAAATAATAAAGTACCACTAATGGTATGTCAGTTGTAACAAATGTACCACATTAATGCCAGGTGTTAATAACTGGGGAAACTAAGGGTGGGACGGTGGGGGAGGAAGTATATAGAAACCCTCTGTACTTTCTGCTTAGTTTTCCTTTAAACCTAAAAGTGCTCTGAAAATAAAAATACATTCATTCACACACACACACCCCATTTCTTTTTAATGGATGGAATAAATCATTTGTTGATTCATTCAACCAGTATGTTTTAAGAGCTACCAGGTGATAGCATTCCAAGAGTTGGAGATTAGAGGTCAGTGGTGACATGGATAAGGATTTACAAAGACAGTTCTGCTCACTACTTCAGTGGAAACCAGCAAACAATGAGAGAGGGTAGGAGAAGGAAATGGCAACCCACTCCAGTATTCTTGCCTGGAGAATCCCATGGGTAGAGGAGCCTGGCAGGCTGCAGTCCATGGTGTTGCAAGAGTCAGACATGACTTAGTGACTAAACCACCATGTAATATCTTTGTATTTGATAGATCATAACTAGACTTATCATGGTGATCATTTTGAAATGTATAGAAATATTGAACCATTATGCTGTGTAACAGGAACTAACACAGTGTTGTAGGTCAATTATAGTTCAAAAACAAAAACAGAAAATGAGACAAGATTTGTGGTTATCAGAGAAGAAGGGGGAAGAAGAATTGAATGAAGGCAGTCAACATGTACAAACTTCTTATTATAAAATAAATAAGTTCTAGGGATGTAATGTATAACATGACAAAATTAACACTGCTGTATGTTATATATGAAAGTTGTTATCATATAAGGAAATTCTGAGTTTTCATCATAAGGAAATTTTTTTCTATTTCTTTAATTTTTTTATTTATATGAAAAATGGATGTTGACAAAAACAACAACAACAAAAAAAAAAACATGAGAGAGGGTAGCAGTTGCTAATGGAGCCCTGCCCAGATTCCATCATTCTCACCACTTCTGAGCACACAGGCCTGAAGGTTTCCTTTGCCCCCCAGAGCCCGCTTTGCCATCCAAGCAGAAAGGCAGAGAAATTAATGCTCCTTTGGGAGTGCTGCTCAGCCAATAAATGACAGAAATTGGTGTATAAATACTCCAGCTCTCTGGGTGGAAAAACTCTGAGGTATATGTGCTCCACCAACTCCCAGAGTTCCTCAGTGGACCTGGGTTCAAGTCATAGACATAACCTGATTATCCCAATTTTATATATGTTTCAAATTAGTTTCAGCAACATGCCAAAGTGATACTTAATCCTAACCTCTGTCTTCTGTAACCTATGCTCTTCCAAGTGAGAGGATTTCCAATGGCCCTTGCAATTTTAACAATAGAAAATTTATAGAGCCAGGCAGTGTTGATTTCTGATTAATCAATGTTCTACTTACTTCAACTCTTATTTTATCAACTTTCTGAATATGTGCTAATATGCCCATTAGGATAAATGATACAATTACGTTAAACATTTTTTGGTAATTTAGATTCCTAGAAATCAAGAACTTTTTACTTTACTTGCTTACAAAATAGTTTCAGTTCAGTTCAGTCACTCAGTCGTGTCCGACTCGTTGCGAACCCATGAATCGCAGCACACCAGGCCTCCCTGTCCATCACCAACTCCCGGAGTTCACTCAGATTCACATCCATCGAGTCAGTGATGCCATCCAGCCATCTCATCCTCGGTTGTTCCCTTCTCCTCCTGCCCCCAATCCCTCCCAGCATCAAAGTCTTTTCCAATGTGTCAACTCTTCACATGAGGTGGCCAAAATACTGGAGTTTCAGCTTTAGCATCATTCCTTCCAAAGAAATCCCAGGGCTATCTCCTTTAGAATGGACTGGTTGGATCTCCTTGCAGTCCAAGGGACTCTCAAGAGTCTTCTCCAACACCACAGTTCAAAAGCATCGATTCTTTGGCGCTCAGCTTTCTTCACAGTCCAACTCTCACATCCATACGTGACTACTGGAAAAATGTATGAATAATTGATATTTTTGAGTAATTACTATGAGCCAGGCACTGTTCCAACTATTTGACACATATTAGCTCATTAAAATCTCCAAACGACTCTGTGAAGTAGATAGCTTTATGATGCCCATCTTTCAGATAATAAAAATGAGGCACAAAGAAATTTCACATCTTAACCAAGGTCCCATGGTGTGTTAGATTGCAGTACTTGCTTACAATTTTTCCATCTTGTCTTATCCCCTTTCCATGGAAGAAGTATACTTCCCTGTTTCAATGACATAGGCTTTGGCCAATGAAATGTTAGTCTGCATGTGACACAAGTAGAGGTTTCAGATGTGCCTGTATGAATTTAACTTTCTTCCTTGCACTTCCCACCACGAGGGAACATACCCTGGGGATCTTCTCCAGACTGAGGAGGTACAGGAAACAGACCTGAATCCAACCCACAGCCTGGAACCAAACCCAGCTGACCCTCATTGAACTCTGCAGCATGCACGCTCAGTTATATCTGACTCTTTGTGAACCCCTGGACTGTAGCCTGCCAGGCTCCTCTGTCCATGGGATTTTTCAGGCAAAAATACTGGACTGGGTTGCCATTTCCTTTTCCAGGGGATCTTCCTGACCCAGGGATTGAACTCGTATCCCCTGTGGCTCCTGCATTGGCAGGCGGACTTTTTACTACTGACTCATCAGGGAAGAAACCCCACAGAGCCATAGTCAACCCAGTGGCTTGCAAGTGAGAAAAATAAGGGAGATTTGATAGTTATTTACTACACAGCTTTATGTCAGCAAAATCATGACTAATACATGCAGCTAAAAAGAGGAACAACCAGAATTCAAACTGCATAACTACATTTGATTTGAACAACTTCAAATCAATTTGAACCATTGCTCTAAAAGCACTCAGTTCACAGATTTTTTGACCTGGAATGCAGGCTACCTGTGCTCCAAGTATTGTACCTCGAAAGCGTGTCTAAGATATAAAGAGGATGATATTGCTACTATAAAGAGCAACTCAAGACAGACAGTCTTACACTTATTTAGACTTGCTCTAACTCCACTAAAAATAACTCATGGATTTTGCTCCTGGGGGCCACAGAGCCCAATTCAATATATTCTGTAAACTGACTCAGACAAAGAGATGTGTAGTCAATATCTTCCCTTAGATTTACTAATGGCTTTATTTTTCTTTTGTAATGGAATCATAAACTTGGGCAAGATATCCTATTTTTATGATGCTGCACAAAGGACATATGAAGTCTGGTAATGGTTCTTTCAAGCTATTTTTTCCTCCAGTAGCACCTGAAACAATGCTATGAATTGTGTTCAGTTCCACGTGGCAACCATAAAGGTCAGCACTTCCCTCTGCCTGCTAGTCTGTCATGGCTCGCCTGCATGGGGCCAGGTGTCTTTACTCCCTGATGGCATGCCTGCCATGCTAACATGCCTGGCTCACCATTCTGTAAGTCTTAGGTAATCAAGAATGTAAATCTATTCATTCACTTAGTAAATATTTATTGAGCATTTGCAGGATGAGGCATTGTGCTAGACAGGCACTGAAATGCAATTTGCTATTTCTTCTACACCATAAACAGGTGACAAAAGAGAATGCAAAATTGAGATGTGGGGAGAGTGAGCCTGTGACGTTTTCCTGCCTCTTTCTTTCTAATGAGTCTTAGTGTTGATTCCCCTAACTCCCAGTCTTTTCTTGCCCTGTCCAACCTCTGGCTTACCCCATTTCACTTTCATTCCACTCGCTTCTGCCCTTTGTACAGGCAGGGGGGCTTTTACATACTTCCTTGAGTAATATCATTTCCCTCTTTACATGTGACTCAAACCGCCTTGACTCCAGTTAAGGAATCTGACATTTAGGGACAGCTGATCTTTCTGGCATATGTAGATAGGGAATCACCATTGGTGGGGATGAAGCTACTGTTGACAATGCTCCAGAGGACAGAGGCATAGAACACAGTGTGGCTTAGGTATGTTCTGGTTGCCTTAGCCTCTATGAGCCTTAATCCCCTCACTTGTAAAATGAATACACATACATGCACACACAGACACAACAATCTGAATGTCCCCCAACAAAAGACAAGTTAAAAAATAATATGGAGGGGAATTCCCTGGTAGTCCAGTGGTTAAGACTCCACACTTCCACCACAGCAGGCATAGGGGTGTTTAATTCCTGGTTAGGGAACAAAGATCTAGCATGCCAAAAAAAAAAGAAAAGAAAGAAAATATGGAATATACATACTTTGGGGTTCTATGTAGTCATTTTCAAAATGAGGTTCAGTTCAGTCGCTCAGTCGTGTCCAACTCTTTGCGACCCCATGAATCGCAGCACGCCAGGCCTCCCTATCCATCACTATCTCCCGGAGTTCACTCAGACTCAACGTCTATCGAGTCCGTGATGCCATCCAGCCATCTCATCCTCGGTCGTCACCTTCTCCTCCTGCCCCCAATCCCTCCCGGCATCAGAGTCTTTTCCAATGAGTCAACTCTTCACATGAGGTGGCTAAAGGACTGGAGTTTCAGCTTTAGCATCATTCCTTGCAAAGAAATCCCAGGGCTGATCTCCTTCAGAATGGACTGGTTGTATCTCCTTGCAGTCCAAGGGACTCTCAAGAGTCTTCTCCAACACCACAGTTCTAAAGCATCCATTCTTCGGCACTCAGCTTTCTTCACAGTCCAACTTTCACGTCCATACATGACCACAGGAAAAACCATAGCCTTGACTAGGCGGACCTTAGTCGGCAAAGTAATGTCTCTGCTTTTGAATATACTATCCAGGTTGGTCATAACTTTTCTTCCAAGGAGTAAGCGTCTTTTAATTTCATGGCTGCAGTCACCATCTGCAGTGATTTTGGAGCCCCCCAAAATAAAGTCTGACACTGTTTCCACTGTTTCCCCATCTATTTCCCATGAAGTGATGGGACCGGATGCCATGATC
>SJYX01022958.1:278408-294709 GCA_006410675.1 Oreotragus oreotragus
CCATGTCCAGTTCTAACTGTTGCTTCTTGACCTGCATACAGATTTCTCAAGAGGCAGGTCAGGTGGTCTGGTATTCCCATCTCTTTCAGAATTTTCCAGTTTGTTGTGATCCACACAGTCAAAAGCTTTGGCATGGTCAATAAAGCAGAAGTAGATGTTTTTCTGGAACTCTCTTGCTTTTTCAATGATCCAGTGGATGTTGGCAATTTGATCTCTGGTTCCTCTGCCTTTTCTAAAACCAGCTTGAACATCTGGAAGTTCATGGTTCACGTATTGTTGAAGCCTGGCTTGGAGAATTTTGAGCATTACTTTACTAGCGTGTGAGATGAGTGCAATTGTGCAGTAGTTTGAGCCTTCTTTGGCATTGCCTTTCTTTGAGATTGGAATGAAAATTGACCTTTTCCAGTCCTGTGGCCACTGCTGAGTTTTCTAATCCCCATCTTAGTCGCAGGTTTTTGGACCAGGAGTTTGCTCCTGACATTCTCCTGGGAATTTAGAATTGGTACACTATGAAACTTAATTCAGAAATGGGGACACTGAAAGCCTGAATCTTAGAAATAAAATCAAGTGGAGATAGGGCAGGAGTTAGTGCCATGGCAAGCCAATACTACATGTGAACTCAAGTTTTGCCAGTGTGAAGAAAACCAGAAAAGCTAGGATCAAGCAATCCTACCAATAGAAGAAACTGTGTTGTGTCTCTGCAAGAGTGGGAGAGACCCCTACAGTGTATGGCATTCCAGTTTCCATTTCTGTGTGGCCTGACTGTAATCCAATTCTTATGCTCGAGTGCCCATGAGATTGTAGCATTTACTGTTACAATAAATCCTGCACTTCAAGCTAGTGAGATTAGATTTCTATCACTTGCTATCAAACATGCCTAAACAGGAAGCAAGTTGTAAGTAGTTGATCTTGAGCAAAAATGTGGAGTGACGGTAGGATCATCCCACAGTGATGATAAGGTAGGAAAATGGTAGTCCATTCAGTGATGGCAAAGCAACCCCTTAAATTATAGTCAGCTGGGGACTTACTTGGTGGTCCAGTGGTTGGGACTCCACACTCCCAATGCACGGGGCATGGGTTCAATACCTGATCGGGGGAACTAAGATACTGCATGCCACATGAAGCAACCAAAAAAAAAAAAGTTATAGACAGCTGTCTCAAGGGTCTCTGAGTGGGTGCCTACCAAGAAGGAGGATTTGCAGTACTTGGTAGAAAATATAAGGATAGCTGAGTGAGTTGGTTATTACATCTGGTGGCTTAAGTAAAGAATATCAAGAAAGAGGCAAATTCCTTCCAGGATGCCCAGCTGAAGGAAGATAAGGAAAAGCAAGGTCCTTAAATAATTTTCATGGGCTGCTCTTCCTGTCTGTAATAATTTGTCCCAGAGCAGTACTGGCAACTCTCTAAGGTTTAAAATGGCTTTAATAGGGAACTATATCAGACTCTACTGAGTGATGCTTTGGAAAATTGTTAGTAGGTCTGACAATCATAAATAAATCATTTTGCAGAGATTATTTAAATTATACATCATTGGTAATGATTATTCAGGTGTAATGAGTTTAATTGATTACAAGAATGTTTTTTTAAGATGATGTAATAACTGCCAGTGTTAGTTTGTTGTTTGAAGTGCTCACTAGTGGGAATGATTAAAAATTTTAAAGCATCTGATTTGCATTAGTTGTGAGAGGTATTTTAAAATATGTAAACAGGATTGGTGCTCTCCTGTAGCCCTGAATCACCCTGGCGCTAAAAGAGAAGGCTTTGGTTAATGCTCCAAAGCTCCTATTTTGAGGCAGTTATCTCAGGCAAATTCATAAAGGCCAGTTAATTATTGGTTCTTGTCTCTCCCCAACCAAAGGGGGGAAAAAAGAAGAAGAAAAGGAATCTTGCCACCAACCATACTTTTCAGCCAACTGTGGTCAAGCTGATAACCCCCTTAGATGAACCATTATATGTCTGCCTCCCACATTTCTACCTCTCCAATACACTATGGACCAACTTGGAGATCCAGAGGGTGTCACAACAATATTGACATATGGGAGTCAGGCAGGTGTACTGCTCAGAGCTCCCTTCAAGGAAAAACTTGCCATCTAGCACCAAGGAGTTCTAATCAGCTGACAGCCTTCAGCTATTCTGTCTTCAGGATCCACCTCATCTTTGGAGCTGAGGCCAATCTGTTCTCAGGCAGCTGCAGCCAGTGGCTCAGCACACTAGAAGTTCAAGGAGTGGCCATTTGAGTTGTTTTTTGAATTAAAAAAATGTTTTTAATTGGAGGATAATTGCTTCACAATGTTGTTAGTTTCTGCTATACAACAAGGTAAATTGGCTATAAGTATACACATATACCCTCCTTCTTGTGCCTCCCTCTCCCTCCATGCCCCCCTCTAGGTCATCACAGAGCACTGAGCTGAGATCCCTGCAGGTTCAGTGTGGGGCTCTTCTAATGGCAGTCTTTGCTCCAAAGCAGGCTTTTCCTGCCCAATCCTGTTTCAGCCCCCTTTGGCCTTTCATAAGCTCTATCCCCCCAATAAACCTATTACACTTCTAATTCAAGTTCCATGTTGGCTTCAAAGAGGACCTAACTGAACATGTGATTTCACTTTTATCTGCTGCCACCCCTGAACCAAGACCAATGCTATTTTCATGAGAAGTTAGATTGAAAAGGAAGAACTTCAGTAAAAAAGGTTCATAAAGACTTCCACTACTGATTTCAAGCCATAACCAACCCAACATGCTGACAGTCTGAGTCTACTGGAACCCAAATGAGGAGACAGCTGTGAGCCTAGCTGAATAGCACTATCTGGTTTCTACGTCATGCTGGGTTCCTTGGGTTAAAATTAATGCCCTAATTGGAAACGCTCTTGGTCATAGGAATGGGAATGCTACGGAGAAGCCAAAAGAACTGAAAAACTCTGAATCTGGGACCCCTCTAAAAGCCCAAGTCCTCCAAGCTAGACAATTGTGATGATTCAGATATAAGGTCAAGACTGAGATGCAGTTGGGCTGATTACAAGCAAAGGCCAACAAAGCTCCACCTATGTGTCAAGTTCCGAACCAGGCAGAGAAAACATAGCAAGGGAGGAAAAAAAAAACAACCCTGCCCTCATGGAGCATGCATTCTGGTGAAGGCGGGGAAGGAGAGATAATAAAAAGGTGAATTATTTGTTAAATGGTTATATACGCTGTGGAAAACAAGTGAAGCAGATAAGGAGGATGGACTATAAGAACAAGGTTGCAATTTTAAATAGGGTGTCTGGCAAGGCCTTGCCGATAAACTGGCCTTTGAGTAGGACGTACCAAGAAGTAGGCCATGTGTACGTAAAAACAAAAAGCACTCCAGGCAGAAAGAATAGAATTTGCAAAGACCTTGAGATGGAAACCAGCTTAGCATAGTTGGCAAGTATCCAGAAGCCAGTGTGGCTGGAGAAAAGTGTCAAAGAGGGAGAGTGGTAGTGACCTGAGGGCAGAGAAGTAGCCAAATCAGGTCATGTAGGGCCGGGTAGGCCACTACTGGGACTTTGACAAGAGGGAGGAGCTATTGAAGGATTTTTATCTGAGGAGTGACATGATCTGGCTTATTTTGACAAATTCACTCTGCTACGCGGATGATAGACCATAGAGAAACTTGAATGGAAGTAGGGAGGCCAGTGAGAGGGCACTGCACCAATTGAGGAGTGAAATGATAAAATGATAATGGCGTGGAACAAATAGGGTAGTTTGCAGGGTGAAAAGCTATGGTGGGACTCTGGATATATTTTGATGTAGGAATCTGACTTAGAAACTGGGCTGCTCCAGTGGTCAAACTGGTCAAAGTGGGTCTAACTTAAATTGGACTAGGTCCATGGTGAGGCCTCAGATGAATTAAAATTTAAGACTGAACTAATAGGTTAAATTTACCATAGATAATCTTAGCATTAAGAATTTTTTTGAAGTACAGTTGATTTATAATGTTCTCATTTCTGGTGTACAGCACAGTGATCCAGTTATACATATATATACATTAAAAAAATATTTTCCAATATGGTTTATCCCAGGATATTGAATACAGTTTTCTGTGTTATACAGTAGGTCCTTGTTGTTTATCCGTGTGTGTGTGAGCCGCTCAGTTGTATCCAACTCTTTGCGGCTCCATAGCCCATAGCCCACCAGGCCCCTCTGTCCACAGAATTCTCCAGGCAAGAATGTTGGAGTGGGTTGCCACGCCCTCCTCCAGGGGATCTTCCTGACCCAGGGATCAAACCCAGGTTTCCTGGATTGCAGGCAGATTCTTTACTGTCTGAGCCATCAGGGAAACCCCTGTTTATCCATCCTATATATAATAGCTTACATCTGCTAATCCCAAACTGCCAGTCCATCCCTCTCCCTTCAGGTCCCCTTCCCATCCCCACGTCCCCACCCACAAGTCTGTTTTCTCTGTCTGTACCACAGATAATCTTGAATTTCAGTGGCTGCAGTGGAGAAATTTGAACCATCTTACTTTTGATTTATTCTTATTCTCCATACAGCTTCACAGCAATGCCACATACCTTTTTAAAAAACAAACGATCGGCACCCAAGTGCAGAGCGGTGAGCTGCACATGCGTGCACCCCCGCGCGCTGGCAATAGAAGCAACAGGAGGCTGTACTCTGAAGAGTCTTGTCTGGCCTCTCCGTTCACCTCCAGGCAGTGACGCAGGGACACAGAGATCTGGGCACCACTCGAATGAATTCCTAGTCAGAGACGGAGACTGTAGTTGGCCCAAAGGCAAGCTAAGTTTCCGGGGGAGGCCAAAGAGAAGCAGCGGTCACTGTATTCTGACCTTCACAGCTGGACCCCAGGGGAGGCTGGGTGCTTGACTCTGACCCTTCCCTCTTTCCTGATGCTGGCCTTGACCGTCAAAAACGACCTCAGGTCTCCACCCAAGGCTTTGCTGACAACTCGGAGGTGGCAGCCATAAAGAGCCAACAACTTTCCAAAGACTTCATCAGCCCCATTCCAGCAGCGGGACGTGCTGAGTCCCTTCAAGGTCTGACACCTGTGTGACTTTCCTCCTTCTTTTTCAACACCGAGTTTTATCTTTATCTTTGCAGCTCTTTGCACAACTGTTTTAAAACTGTTGTTGAGGTGGGAGAAAGGCCAAGACGGCAAAGGAGACGGACTTTGACCACACCTCCTTTCAGGAACACACCAAAATCACAGCTGCTGAACAAACATTTCCCAGACTAGCAGAGGTAAGTTTGATGGGTCCCTAGAGCAAAGATCTGTGCCAAGCTTCCCAGCAGTGCCCTTGGGGAGGGAGCAAGACCCAGGAGAGGAGTGGGTGTTACTTGGTCAGGGCCAGTGTGGGTCTCAGTGTAGACCAATCACAGAAGACCACATGGACGCCCACACAGCGTGCACACACACAGTACCTTGACCCTTCATAAGATCCCATACATGGACGACAGCCTTTAGGGAAGGGAAACCCCTAAATGACCAAAGTGACATTTTACAAAAATGTCAAGGTCATTTCCTCTTTTTTTTCTTAATTGGAGTATAGTTGATTCACAATGTTGTCTTAATTTCAAGTGTATAGCCAAGTGATTCAGTAATACATATCTGTATAGATAGATACTTTTTCAGATTCTTTTCCCTTATAGGTTATTACAAAATATTGAGTATAGTTCCCTGTTCTATATGGTGGGTCCTTGTTGGCTATCTGTTGTATATGTAAGTGAAAGTGAAAAGTGAAAGTGAAATCGCTCAGTCGTGTCCGACTCTTTGTGACCCCATGGGATTTTCCAGGCAAGAGTACTGGAGTGGGTTGCCATTTCCTTCTCCAGGGAATCTTCCCTACCCAGGGATCGAACCCGGGTCCAGAAGCTTTACCACCTGAGCCACCGGGGAAGTTGGTGCATATATGTTAATTTCAAACTCCAAATTTACCTCTCCCCACCCCTTTCCTCTTTGGTAACCATAAGTTTATTTTCTATATCTGTGGCTTTGTTTCTGTTTTTTTAAATAAGTTCATTGGTATCTGTTTTTTTTTTATTCCACCTATAAGCAATATCATATGATATTTGTCTCTCTGTCTGACTTCACTTAATATGATAATCTCTAGGTCCATCTATGATGCTGCAAATGGGATTATTTTATTCTTTTTATGGCTGAGTAATATTTCACTTTGTGTATGTGCACACACACACACACACCCAACGTCTTCTTTATCCATTCATCTGTGAATGGACATTTAGGTCCCTTGCATGTCCTGCCTACTGTAAACAGTGCTGTAATCAACATTGAACCACATGTATGTAAAGGTCACTCCTTGCACCCATGGATTTGTGAAGTGAGATTTATTAATGTCACATCCTTGCTTTATCAAAGATGTATTATATACAGTTTAGCTTTCATGTCATATGCAGTTGATTATAAACTGATAATTTAAAACTGGACCCCCCCAAATATGGTGTTGACAAAACTTTATACTTTATGATCACATATATTCCTGGTAATAACCCTGTGAGATAAAAAGAATATGTATTACTCCCACCACCATCCCATTTTATAGGTGAAAAAACTATTTCAGAATGGTCAAATGAATGAACAAAAGTCACACAGCTATGCTAGACGCAGAGTTGATCTGATATGTAACTGCATAAAATCCTTATGTAATATCATGCTTCCTCTGTTAATCAAAATGTTGATTTTTAAGAGCATTCCATTTCCTGACCACATTACACAAGTGCACATTTTCTGTGTTTTGGATTAGTTTTCCCCAGCAAAGTGAATTTGCATTTTTCAAAATTTAATTTCAATTTTCAAATATCCATTATAGAACTGATGCCACATTATTTGTTAATTGTTGCCTAATTGTTGAATTTTCTTGTCTTTTGGTACAGCTAAACTTTTTTTTTTTTGGATGAGACACATTTTGCTAAAATTACCTGCTGTTGTTTGTGATTCCGGTGGTGATGCTGCCAGCTGGAGAAAAGGGGCGGCAGCTTGACTGAAATTCTCATGTTTGATATCTTCAAAGTGGAACCAGCAATTACTTCCCTCCATTTTAAATTTTATAACACAGTGGGGCTACTTAGACTGTACAATGTAGTCTTAAGGTTTTTTGATGTTTCCCCAAATTCTGAGACTTGTTTTATAATCATGACTGCATAAAAACTCTCAGTGGCTTAGCAGACTTACATGGTTACATAGGAAGCTCACTTCCATAAAATACTCATGTAATAAAAAAAAAAATCTTTTCTTTGGTATTCAGCTGTTAGTGCCCTGGAGAAAATGAGCCCATGTTAGTCCTTCACCATAAAGTTGTATATTGTCATTATGACAGCATTGCAGAAGTATTTGTCAAAAATAAAAATAGACCACTTCATTTCTTTCTAACATCTTCATAAAGAGGAATAAAAGGGACCCAAGTACTAGATAGGAATGATTTTGTAAATACCAGCATTGAGCAGTGACTACAATATGAAAAGAAACCAGTATGATGAAAGACCTGTTTCGCCTATTTCTTCATTTTGATCCCCAAAGCAAGCGTGTGGTTTACAATGAAAGCCAGCTTCACTGAGAGTGTGACTATGAAAGAGAGAAGCACAATGGTGCAGAGTAGAGAATTCTGGGTCAGGGGGGCTGCCAGCCCAGTTTTGTTGCTGACTTGTCAGCAAATCATTAACCTCTTTATGTATAAGAATCTTATTTGTGAAATGAAGATCCCTCCACCTGTTCTTGCTGCTGCTGCTGCTGCTAAGTCACTTCAGTCGTGTCCGACTCTGTGTGACACCATAGACGGCAGCCCACCAGACTTCCCCGTCCCTGGGATTCTCCAGGCAAGAACACTGGAGTGGGTTGCCACTTCCTTCTCCAATGCATGAAAGAGAAAAGTGAAAGTGAAGTCGCTCAGTCTGTCCGACTGTTAGCGACCCCATGGACTGCAGCCCACCAGGCTACTCCGTCCATTGGATTTTCCAGGCAAGAGTACTGGGGTGGGGTGCCATTGCCTTCCCCACCACCTGTTCTTAATCAAGTGTTAATGGTTATTAGAAGGATTAATTGTACAATCCCTTGAGTTCCAAAGGGGAGAATGAGGTGTGAGGCAGCAGCCATAATCTCTTAACTAGATGCTGTCGTATAGACCACTAGAGGAACAGGCTGGGTGGCTTCCCAGGCGGTTCAGTAGTAAAGAATCTGTCTGCCAATGCAGGAGCCACAGAAACCCGGATTCCATCCTTTGGTTGAGAAGATCCCCTGGAGAAGGAAGTGGCAACCAACTCCAGTACCCTTGCCTGGAAAAGTCCATGGACAGAGGAGCCTGGTGGGCTACAGTCCATGGGGTCGCAAAGAGTCAGACACAACCGAGCTCACACGCACAGGACCAGGCCGCCTGTGCTTTGACACTCTCATTCCCTTATTTAGGAAAGTTAAGCTATAAAAAATGCATTTTTAAGCAATCAATAATTTCCAAATAAAAACAATAATCATAAGCACCTTTTAATCACTATATTAGAATCAATCATTTCATCAATTAATTAATCCATCAAATTAACAACCAAGAGTAGAAGCACCATCTAGAAATTTGCTTCCCCCTGTTGAACCCTTTATGGGAAGTAGATATTATCCATGGACATGTCTGCACCAAATTCTTTTTTAAGCCATACAAATAGCTCAGTGCCTAAGATCCCATGATAGCATGAGAATCAGAATGCAAAATTGTAAATATAAAATTTCAAATAAATATTTTGTTCTAACCATCGTCAGTTTTTAAAATTGGACAAGCTGTATCTGGTCATTATATTGTTCTTATTAAATGCATTTTTAATGAATAATAATTGTTTTAATTTTCAGGGGTAAAAAAAACTGGACTAAGGCTATAATATATAAAGTTCAGAAGTCTTAGCCAGCATACTTAAAACAGTTATAAGATCTATCAGTTTTATCTCTCAGATAATTGTTGCCATATAATAGCTGGTCTTATACCCCTCATAAACTTTCAAATTAAGCTTCTACATGCTCTCCTGATTCATAATTTTGTTCTCATGGACACCACTGATATCAGTTAAAATCAAGTCACCTAATGGCTTTCTCTTTAGGAAACTTGCTACTAGCCGCTTATCTTACTTAGAATGAACAATTATCTTTATAAGGGATTGAAAATTCACTAAACAAACACAAAGCTGGATAATCAAGAACAATAACCAAATCAGAACATGGAATACCCAGTCTAATCTATGACTGGGAGAGTGTTAGTTCTACCGTTTCTGAGTTATAAAATGAAACAACTGAAATGGTGCTTTTAAGGTCAAATTTTGTCATTCAAAACATAATACAATTAAGTTACAAATGAATCAAAAATTGTTCTAAGCAAAAGGGAAAAGGAAAGTTTTCTTAGAAGCAAGCAGTGGGCATGTAGTGAATGCAAGGCCCTAAAATGGTGAAAGGAATACTAAGGTGCCATGTTCATGCTGCTTCTTGATGCAGTTGGCACCTGGAAGGAAGAGAAGCCTTGAATCAACTAGGAAACAAGTTAAATGATGCTGCAATACTAGTGTTTGTTTTCTATGACTTCTATACAACCTCATCACTGATTTATCTCACCAGACATAGGATTCATATAGTGTGTTTTCTGTTGCTGCATAATAGGTTACTGCAAACTTAGTGGCTTACAACAACTCATTTATGATCTCACTGTAGGTTAGAGTCTGGGCATAGTGTGCCTGGGTTTTCTGCTCAGAGTCTCACTGGGCTGATATCATCATGTCAGTTAGGACTGTGGTTTTCATCTGGGGCTTGAAGTGCTCTTCCAGGCTCTCTGGCTGTTGGCAGAATTCAGTTTCTTGGGGTTGTAGGACTTGGAGCCCCATTTTTCCTGTTTGTTGTTGGCTGGGGACTGCTCTAAGCTTTTGGAGATGGTGCCTGGTTCCCTGCCATGCAGCTGCCATAGGCAGTTCACATGGATGTGTGCTCTTTTCGAGGCCAGTCAGTGGGTATCCCTCTGCCTTTCTCCTCTGTGACTAGCTAGAGAAAGCAATTTGCTTCCAAACAGCTCACTGGATTTGGTCAGTTCCACTGAGTTGACTTAAAATCAGTTGTGCCATGTAACATAAAATAATCATGGGAATGATATCCTATCATATTTTTAAGTCCCTCTCACATTTAAAGGGAAGAGATTATACAGGGATGTAAGTCACTGGGGTGGTGGAGGCAATCATCTTTAGAATTCTGTCCACCATGTTTAGTTCACAAAACATTTCCAAACAGTTTATAATTCCACACTCTCTGAAACTTTATGCCCCCCCCCCTTTTAAAAATAAGAAACCAAAATGAGACTAGGACAAAGAAGGGAAGAACCATCAATTACAGAATTTCTACTGTGTGCTGGGACAAAACTGGGTGCTTTTCATGCAGTGCCTCTTTTCATTTTCACAAAGCATTTATGATAGTAGCCTTATCCTACTTTATATATGAGAAACACTAGGCTCAGAGTAGATGAATAATTTGCCCAATGTCACAAGGCATGTAAGAAGTATAGCCAAGATTTAAATTCAAGTCTTTTGATTCCAGTTTCCTTTTTTCTTTTTCTTTTTAGGTTGTTCAGAAGAAGAACAAAATACTTCATGCAATGTATGCTTCACAAAAAGAAGACAGTTACAGGGTTCCTGGGTACAGGCGGGTGAGTAGAATGCAGACAAACATGTCAATGTGTTTAAAATACAGTGGGGGTGCTCAGAAGGGAATATAAGACCAGCACATTGGACTGTGTGGAGGACAATTTGACTACTCCTATCAAAATTTGCAAAAAGCATATGACTTCTGATTTAGCAATTCCACTTTTAAGACTACATCCTACCAATATATTTGCTCATGAGAAAAATGAAATGCATACCAAGTTATGCTTTTCAGCACTGTCTATAGTAGAAAAGAATGAAAACATCCCAATTGTCCATCCATAAGGGGCTGTTTCTATAAACCATAACACATTCTTGCAATGGAATGCTGAGCAGCTATAAAGAAAGAATGAGAAGGCTCTTTATGCATGAACATGTGGATGATTTCACTATTTTGTTAAATGAATAAAAGCAAGATGCAGAACTGTGTGCATGTGGTCACTGTTTTTATAGAAAAGGGGAAAGAAATCCAGATATATCTCTCTAATGATTGTGGTATGTGTGTGTGTGTGCATGTGTGTGTAACTTGTATATGCATAGACTATCTCTGGAAATACACACATGAAAACTGACAACATGATCCATCTCCAGGCAGGGAAACTAGGGTGCTGAGAATAAAAATTGAGTAGAAGTTTTCACTGTAAGAGACTCACATACCTATTTGACTTTTGAAATGTGTGAAATGTGAGTATATGTTATACAAGTAGGTGGTCTGCTGGTTATGATAGATCCAAAGGGAAGGGGAAAAGGGGGCTCAAGAGACATGGAAAATACTTGCATGTAGAACTCTGTTTATTTGGCAAGGGACATAGAGTTATTTCTGAAAATTTTGTTTGAGGAGCGAGCATTTAAATTTATGTCACTGCTTATTAAGTCCAAAAATAATAGCAAGGAAAAATTAATAGTGAGTAGAAGCCACAAAGAGAAGTATGAGGCCCAGGATATTTAGAATCTAAATATGTAAACAATAAAGCAGTGTAAGAAGTCTGGTGGAGCCAGGAATGAAAAGAATAGAATATCACGTAAATGAAAGAAGTTACTACTTTTCGTTCATGCCAAGGGAAATTACACTTTACTATCTAGAAACTTATTATTCTCTAAAAACTAATACCTGTATACTTTTTAATTAGAGTATCTTAAATAAACATCCTCTGTTTTCCTGAAAGCAACTACAAAAGTCAAATAAGGGGTCTAAGTGCCAAGAAAACTAAGTGTATCCTCAAGCCTTCAAAATAAAAGTTTTCAAAGCTTGGAGCTTACAGATCTCATGTGCATGAAAGACGTCCAAAATTTACACACAGAAACCTCTCCAGGAAGCAGTGTCTTTGAACCCCTCTCCTAGGAGGCTGCCTGGCGGTATTTAGTGTTGGGGTGGGGGTGTGGTGAGGAGGAAGATGACGCAGGAGAAACTGGAGATGTACAAGAAAGAGCAGACCCAGAGGGTCCAACGGGTCATTTCCTTTTCTCCTCCTGTTCCCTGTGTCCTTAAAGGCACCATTGCCTCCTTTGAGGGCCAAGAAACTGAGATTACAGTCACATTATGCTTTGTGTGCCTTGACTGACACCAGAGTGTCCAGCAAGTAAAATTACGTGTTCTGTTGTGCCTGTACTATCCGCATAACCCTGCCTTTCTATCTTGCGATGGAACTGATCACCCAGTAGACCCTCTGGGACCATCGGTAATTTTAAGCCCTATTGGGTGGACAGTCTATTCCAAAGAACACACCTCCAGCATTTTCCTGAAAAGTTCTCTCTTTTACATTTATTTGCAAATAAAAAAATTCCCCTGTAGGTGCTATGACAGAAATGGTTCAGGTCTCTGCTCCTGAAATTGTATACATCCTTTCCACCCACTCTGTTTCTAAAGAACTCAGTTTCTGAAATGTGCCCTTTATTTCTGTCCCTTCCTGTCCCTCATAACCTTCAGGGGGTGGAAATTTAAGTAATTAAAATCTGAAAGAACAACTCTAGTTTGCATTCAAGTTGGAAGATGAAACTATTCTTCTGCAGAAATTGCCACGGCACTATACCTAAAAGTCGTGACATGTGAATGGGACCTGCAAAGTTTTGTTGAAACAAATTAACTCGACGTATTGTAGCCTCACAGTTCACAGGACTGTAGTAGCTTTATGGAATTCCATGTTTAATCAATGCACTGGGGACAAAAAAAATCCTTTCAGTTTGGTCACTGACTGCTTCTTTGATGGGTTTAAGTTTGGAGACTTCAAATTAACCCTAAATATTTGCACCCATGTTCCTTGGGCAAAATTAGGCAAAAGAAAAGAGACCATTAGGTCTTTTAAACATAGTACTCAGGTAAGGCTGTAGAGGGATGTAAAGATACAAAACTGAAGGCCATGTAGGCCAATTGTTGTGTATTTTAAAATCCCAGAGGACAAAGAGTGTGTGCATCTGTCATATCTAGTATGCTAGAGGGAAAAAAACACAATAGCCAAAGGAGAACACCAGCTTCAGAGAAAAAAGGAGCTATGAAAGTAGCATTGTGAGTATTCCTAAAAGCTTCCTTTAGTCTTGTGAGACTCAGCTCTCCACTGCTGATTACAAAGTCTCTGAATTTGAGAGATATTTTGAAAGTAAACTCTTAAAACTCTGCTCAACTCTGCTGACACTTATTTCTCGGACTGCAAGTTGCCAAGATCGTGAACGCTAAGTAGAGGAGTAAGAATGACCAGAGAATTCAGCAAAGTAAAATGTAGGTCAGGTGGAGGCTTTAATTTGGGCACCCCCAGAAGCCAACCTGAGACAAGGACTGGAGTGTAAGTGGCTTATTTGGAGGGTGAATGAAACATCCAGTAGCAGGGGAAAGAAGTGAGGCAGGGGAGTCAGATAATATATAAATATTGCATTGAAAAATGTAAAGCACTACACAAACAGGATTGCTTTTAATCCAATCTCGTTTTACAGTAGGCAGAATTGAGGCCCTAGAAAAGACCTAAGTTTCACAATTCATCTAATTCATTGTAGCAGAGCCAAGTCTACTGTCCACTAATTCCAAGTGTATTTACTTACACTTGAACAGAATTCTTTTAGCATTTCTTGCTTCCCAGGTGGTGCAGTGGTAAAAGAATCTGCCTGCCAATACAGGAGACACGGGTTTGATCCCTGGGTTTGGAAGATCCCCTGGAGGAGGAAATTGCAACCCACTCCAATATTCTTGCCTGGAGAATCCCATGTAAAGAGGAGCCTGGCAGGCTACAGTCTGTGGGGTTGCAAAGAGTCAGACACGACTGAGCAATTGAGCATGCATACTTTGGGAAAAAGACAAAAGAAAAAATAATTTTGTATCAAAGATGTAAAAAAATTTAAAAATTACTTTCCAGTGTATGCCCTTGGGTCTGTGAATTTTTAATCCGATTTATTGCATTTTTTTCTCTATAATGGTATACTGAGAATCTACAGTGCTACTTAGAATAATAACCTTAAGATAAAGGAAAACCCTACATTGTCTAAGGGAGCCCTATTACTATTCTTATAAAAGCAGGAAAGTTAACTAACACATTTTTAAAGGATATTAAGAATCAAGGTTGAAAGAAAATGTTCTAGTTAACCTGAAAATTACATGTACCCTAAAATTCATTCTGTAGTTCTCATTCATTCGATTTTAATAGATTTATAAAATAAAAATTTCAGTGTTCGGAAATTTTGTGTTAGAAAATGTGAGTTACTATCTGAAGTGAGACCGTGAGATGTGGCTGGATGCAGGAGAGAGTGTTGCGATCAGAGAATTAAGATCTACACTCTAGCTCTGCCACTTAATAGCTGTGTGGTCTGGGGCAGATTACTTAACTTCTCTGTACCATGCTGAATCATGTCAAGGATTGTAAGAGAATATCAAATCCTTTCAGGCAGAAACTGTTTTGTTCACAGCTGTATTCTCAGTGCCTGAAACTGATTAGCAGAATAAGCATTAGAGATAAACTGTCAAGTGTCCAGTACAGCATCTAGCATGCTGTAGGTGTCAATATAAGGTAGCCACTTTTATTACCATGAAGAGAAGGATAATGTTTTTAGGAAGAGTATATGATCTCTGTTTCTAGCCAAGCAGGAGGCACAAGGCTCAAATCCAGGGTCAGGAATTGAGGAAAGATAGCAGGGAGTCCTGGTGATATAGTGGTAAAGGATTTGCTTGCCAGTGCAGGAGACATAGGTTCGATCCCTGGGTTGGGAAGATCCCCTGGAGAAGGAAATGGCGACCCACCCCAGTATTCTTGCCTGGGAAATCCCATGGACAGAGGAGTGTGGCGGGCTACAATTCATGCAGTCACAAAAGAGTCAGACACGACTTAGGGACTAAACAACAACAAGGCATGGAGTCAGAGGCATTCAATTAAAACCATCAGCTATCACTTCACATGTATAAGATTTTTTTTCTTTTAAAAAAGGGGGATAAAAGTGTTAGTGAGGATGTGGAAAAATTAGAGCCCTCAAATGTGTTGGTAAAAATGGCACAGTTGCTATGTAAAATAGTTTGGCCTTTTGTCAAAAAGTTAAACAGAATTATCATAAGACCCTGCAATTCCATGAGCTTCCCAGGTGGCTTAGTGGTAAAGAATCTCCCTGCAGTGCAGGAGACCTGGGTTTGATCCCTGGGTGTGGAAGATCCCCTAGAGAAGGAAATGGCAACCCACTCTAGTATTCTTGCCTGGAAAATCCTATGGACAGAGAGGAGCCTGGTGGGCTACAGTCCACGGAGTTGTAAAGAACTGGACAAGACTGAATGACTTCACACATACCCACAATTTCACACCTAGGTATTTACCCAAGATTATTGAAATCAGGGGGTCAGATACTTGTATATTGATGTCCACAGCAGTGTTCCCACTCTAGTATTCTTGCCTGGAAAATCCTATGGACAGAGAGGAGCCTGGTGGGCTACAGTCCACGGAGTTGTAAAGAACTGGACAAGACTGAATGACTTCACACATACCCACAATTTCACACCTAGGTATTTACCCAAGATTATTGAAATCAGGGGGTCAGATACTTGTATACTGATGTCCACAGCAGCGTTGTGCACAATAGCCCAAAGGTGGAAACAACCTAAGTGTTAACCAACAAATGAATGGATAAACAAAATGTGGTACTTATATGCACTAGGGTATTATTCAGCCATAAAAAGGAATGAAGTTCTCATACATGCTACAACGTGGATGAACCTTGAGAACATCATGCTAAGTGACATAATACTGACACAAAGGGACAGATATTGTATGATTCTACTTTTATGGCATATTAAGAATAGGCAAATTCATACAGACAAAAAGTAAATTAGCAGTTACCTGGGGGATGAGGAAGCAGGGAGTTATTGCTTAATAGTTACAAAGTTTTTGATTGAGATGATGAAAAGATTTTGGAAATGGATAGTGGTGATGGTTTTATAACATTGTGGATGTAATTCAGTTCAGTTCAGTTCAGTTGCTCAGTCGTGTCGACTCTTTGTGACCCCATGAATCGCAGCACGCCAGGCCTCCCTGTCCATCACCAACTCCTGGAGTTCACTCAGATTCACGTCCATCGAGTCGGTGATGCCATTCAGCCATCTCATCCTCTGTCGTCCCCTTCTTCTCCTGCCCCCCAATCCCTCCCAGCATCAGAGTCTTTTCCAATGAGTCAACTCTTCACATGAGGTGGCCAAAGTACTGGAG
>SJYX01022958.1:335465-360710 GCA_006410675.1 Oreotragus oreotragus
CCCCGCCCTTTTTTGGTTTTGTTTTTTCACTGGGCTGTGCCAGGTCTTTGTTGTTGCATACAGGATCTTAGTTCCCTGATCAGGGATTGAGCCTATGCTCCCCGCCTTGGGAGGGCAGAGTCTTAACGACTGACTACCAAGAAGTGTCTCTCTTTACTTCTTTCTGTCCCCACGTTGCTGTCCCAGTTTTCTTCTCACTACTTCTCATCTGGATGATTGCCATTCCCTCCTAGTTGATCTTCCTGGCACCTCTTTGGCCACTTCCCATTCCAGAATGACCTTTCCAAAACCCAAATCTGACAGTAGTATTCCCAAGTCTTATCGCTCCCCAACATCCTTGTATGCCTCACTCATACTGAACATGCAGCAGCTTCCTAAATATAACAGTGCCCTTTACCATTACATATGATTCTTCTTTGCTTATAACATTGTGTCTCCTTCCTTCTGTCCCCAGCTTATATATCAGCCCTTCCTCTGAATATGAGTTTATGGGACCCCCCTTCCTTAATTCTCAACCTGAAAGTTAAAGTGTTAGTTGCTCAGTTGTGTCCAACTCTTTGCGACCCCATGGACTGTAGCCCACCAGGCTTCTCTGTTCATGGGATTTCCCAGGCACAAATACTGGAGTGGGTTGTCATTTCCTCCTCCAGGGAGTCTTCCAGACCTCGGGATCAAACCCAGGTCTCCTGCATTGCAGGCAGATCCTTTAGCCTCTGAGCCTCCAGGGAAGCTCAGCCTGCTGAGATTCTAAGGGAGGGGGTTGATGTGTTAGTCTCCTGCTGTGACTGTGGGGGTGAGCACTGGTTACCACAGTGTCAGCTCCAGTAAGATGTTGTAGGAAATGTACTGAAGACTGTTCTGTCTCCTGCTACAACTCTTGTGAAGCTAATAGTGAGTGAGAGCAGGGCATTGGAGAACAGACTGGCCATTAACTAAGGTCAAGACAGCCAGAAGTCAGGATCTAAAGGGACATGGACTGTAGCGAGGTCCAGGACTTTGAAACAAGACTGGGAGGGCAAAGAAATGAAGGCCATGGACTTTCTAATGCCTCTTCTGTTCTCTGGTTTTGACTTGCCCAGGTTGGCTGCAGCACCCACCCCCACCTCCCAAAGGTGGCTGATGTAAAATTATCTTGATGTTTAAGGGAACTATTTTGCATTATTGTTGAATCTAATTTTGAATCTCATCTATTTGTGAAATCTAATAACACATGTTTCTAGTTTCAGAAAAGTTGTGTTTTGAAAAACTTTCCTGGCAATATTTGTTTCTAAAATAATTTTGGTCTATAGGTAGAGAAGGCTAATTAATTAATTCATAAGAATGAGCTTTTAGAATAATTCCTCTCTTGCCTCATGCTGTGTAGAATTTAAACTAAGTACCAGATAAATTAGTTCTGCCTTTGTGGCGTTTTCCATAGCTAATGTTTTACAACTGTTCAAAAACATAATCAGTCATTGTTGGACAGCAGTGTTTGCAGCTGCATTACAAAGAAAGTTGCATGGTCTGGATTTGTCATCTTTACCAATCTTTATGTTGTTGCTGTTAAATTCTTTTTGAAGAAGTGAAGTGAAAGTTGCTCAATCACGTCCGACTGTTTGTGACCCCATGGACTATACCATCTATGGAATTCTCTAGGCCAGAATACTGGAGTGAGTAGCCTTTTCCTTCTCCAGGGGATCTTCCCAACCCAGGGATTGAACCCAGGTCTCCTGCATTGCAGGCCAATTCTTTACCAGCTGAGCCACCAGGGAAGCCCTAAACTCTTATTAATAAAGATTAAATAAACTCATTTACTCAACTACTGTTTATTGAGCACTTAGTGTCAACGACATATTGTGCTAGGCACTGGCAGGGATATAAGGGTATAAAAGATCCATTGTACCTGTCAGAGAGAGAATCTGGCAGGAAATATAAGATACATAGAGAAAAAGTATAGAAGAAGAAAATAGAAGGAAAGATTTAATAACGTGTCCTCAGTGAGGTATATTGTGGGGTAGTTATTCCACCAAGGTGATTGAGGAAGAATTCTTGAACTATATGTAGGAAGCAGAGGTGAGAAGAGAGGAGTGGAATGTCTAGACAGAGATAATTCTGTGAGTCAAAGTTCAATGATAAAAAAATACAGAGTTATTCAGAGGAGTGATGAAGGAATGCTTGGTATTTTGAAAATGTTGATTGGGGCAGATTTGCCTGGGATGTAAAACATGCTAGTCTGAATGCTTGCTTATGTATGTATATATTTTGGACCTCCCTGGTGGCTCAGACAGTAAAGAATCTGCCTGCAATGTGGGAGACTCGGGTTTGATCTCTTGGTTGGAAAGATCCCCTGGAGAAGGGAATGGCTATTCATTCCAATATTCTTGCCTGGAGAATCCCCATAGACAGAGCAGCCTGAAAGGCTACAGTCCATGGAGTCACAAAGAGTAGGACACGGCTGAGCATATGTATTTATTTTTATTTTTGGTCAGTATTTTTAAAATGACACTTGCACACCTACAAGATCCATGTTTTTTCTTTTAGACTATTTTTACAACAAAGGATTATTTCTCATTCGGTTTTATATCTACCTTGTGGATTGGCTGTGGCTCTGAGACACTCTAGGACACGAGCTATTGCAACAGCGTCTGTCTGGAATATTTCTGGTTGGTCGGGCAGAGGGGAAAGAAGAATATGCAAAGTGATGCTATGTCATTTAAAGCTTTTGTTCAGAAGTGATGTGTTTCATTGGCCAAGCAAGGCCTATGAGAACTGAAACAGTTTTGTTTTTATTTAGATGTAACCTAAAATTTTTTTTGATGCATTATGGATGACCTGCACATTCACGTTTAAACTGAGGACAACCACAGAAAGTTGTGTTAGCTTTCATGATTAGATAGCAATGAATAGGATCCGTGGATTGTTCTATTAGCATTCCCTAGGCAATCAGAGGCAGTTGGAGAAAGTAAATGCTCCTGATGTTTTTTCCCCAGCTGAAGTCAAATGACATCACCGGCATACAATGAAGATATCCTAGAGCTTTGGAGAGAGCAGTGGGAGGATTTAGTCATCACAGGTGCATTGTAATATAGGTGTGCCAAAAAGCAACAGCAGCAACAACAAACAAAGAACTCTGTGCCACAGCATTCAGTGCCATACTTAGGTTTGAGATGATAATTTAGTTTAAGCCAATTATTATCTGTCACATTAAATTATGTTGCTAATTTGACTTTTATTGGTTTGGTAGTTTTCATTTGTAAAGTTATTTTAGTTTATGGTCATATAAGAGATCTAAACATAAAGGGTTTATGACATTTTAATATTTTCCATAAGTAAAATGCTGATAAAAGTAATTTAACATTTTTTCTTTTTAAAGGGATATCCATACATTACTAACATTTGAGAAAAGCTGCAGTATCTAATGAGAACTCAATGAAGAGTTTTGTGGATATGAGATATGGTTGGGACTGTGCCTAAGAAAACTGGTCTGGTAACAATATGGAGTGTTTACTGGAAAAAGAAAAGACAGGGATAGGAGGGAAAAGCAATTCAAGAATCCAGGTGTGTGGTATTAAGAGTTTATGGAAATGGAAAAGAACGGACAGATGGAAGAGATGTTGATAAAGAAGCATTAAAAGGAAGTTTTCAGGGACTATTTTGATGTCTGGAGGGAAGGAGAGGAATGAGTCAAGGCTCTCTTGAGATTTTATTCTCTGTAAAGGAAAGAATGGGCTTTTCCGGTGGCTCAGTGGTAAAGAATTTGCCTGCAATGCAGGAGACACAGGAGACTTGGCTTTGATCCCTGGGTCGGGAAAATCCCCTGGAGAAGGGAATGGAACCCACTCCAATATTCTTGCCTGGAGAATTCCATGGACAGCAGAGCCTGGTGGCCTATGGTCCATAAGGTCTCAAAGAGTTGGACACTACTGAAATGACTGAGCATACACACAGGCAAAGGATAGAATAGGAGTACCATAAGCAGAACTGGAGAAATGGAAAAGGAATCAGCAAAGAGAGAGTTTGACTATGTTGTGTGTGTGTTTTTAGTTAATTTTATTGGAGTATAGTTGCTTTATAATGTGGTGCTCAGAGTTTGACTTTGGACATAATTTTCACTCTGTTAATAATAGTTTTAAAAAGTTAATGGTACTTTTTGAATGAGGGGTTAATAGTTTACCTACAAATAGTTTTCTTTTTATATCTTTAGCACTTAGAACATTGGGTGGCACCTAGTCTGCTTTCAAAAAATGTTAGATGAACTGAATTTGTTGATATGAATTAAATAAGTACTTAAGAAGATGAATCACTTGGATTTGCATTTCTGGCATTACGGCTCAAAACAAATTTTGAAGAACCCTGCTGCTTCAGAACAACTGTATTCTGCAGAGAACACACTTTTTGAGACGTTACCAGAGGAAGGGAATATATTCAGGAAGCTCCCCAACATATTCAATACCACGAACTGGACCTAGAGTGGCAGAGAACTGGGAATAGAGAATTGGGCTGTAATGAGAGGCAGATTTCCCCCGAAGGTATGTGACAGTCAAGGCTTACAGCTGGAATATTGAGCCTTGGGACAATAAAGAGGTAGGGAAGATGATCCAGAAACTCTTGTGCTCAGCCAAACACTTCAAGTTGAAGTAAACCCTCAGCTCCTGGAAAAAGCAAGAGCAAATGCTCTCTAGAGGAGAGCTTCTCCAAATTTTGCCCACAAGATTCCCACTTAATTAAATGGAAACGATGATCTCACAGTCAGAGATGATGAAACCCAAGGTATAGAAATTCACAATGAGTGAAGATCATCAGAAACAACAAACAATAGATTTAGACCCTTCAAGGATACAGATATTAAATGATCAGATATTGAACACTGAACAGTTGGGTATGATCTGTTTAATGAATTCAATAGCACAACAATGAATCTAAATATACAAGATACTACCAGGAATTACCAGATAGAATTGAAAAAAAAAGTTAAATCCTAAAAATGAAAACTATAAACAACAACAACAAAAGCACAGTAACAGTGGTGTAGTATCTTCAGAGTGTTCAAAAAATTATTGTCAACTGTGTTATTAGAAGACTACTTTTCGAAATTGAGAGTAAAATACATTTGCAGTAACAAAACCTAAGAAAGTTCACCTCCAAGATACAAGCAGTAAAAGAAATTCTAAATAATGAACTTTATACATTAGGAAAATTATCCCATAAGAACAGTATAAAATACAAAAAAGAATGGTGAACAAATAAAATCATATATGTGTGTAAATCTAAGCAAATATTGCATCATAAACAATAATTATAGCCTTATTAAGGTTATAATTGTTATATGTTGTTGTGTGGACAACAGCATATAAGTCAAAAAAAGGGTGACAACAATGTGTTCAAGAGGTGGGTTAAGATATTATTTATCATTACATTTTGCAAGCTTAACAGTAATGCTTAAAAATTCTAACTACTAAAAGAATAAAAAAATAAAATATATAAATTCCACATCAATAGAAAGATAAAATAGAATAAAAGATCAGCTGAACAGACTCAGTCAATCCTGAAAAGTATTAAAGGAGAAAATAGAAGTAAAAGCAAGTCACATAAAAATAAAAACATAAGATGTACAAACATGTTCATTCATATTGATGATCACAATAAACAAATATATCAACACAAAATCATAAAAGACTCAATTGACCAGAGAGAGATGAAAATTCTAAATTTGTATACATCTAGTATCATAGCCTCAAAATATATAATGTAAAAACTGATAGAACTACAAAAATTGATGTAACACCATAGTTTATATTTCAGTATACATTTCTCAATGTATAAAAAAATAAATATATAGAAGTTTTGAACAACACAATGAAAAATCTTGATCTGGTAGACATATGTAGAGCTCCACACTCAATCATTAAATAATATACATATTTCTCAATGTCATATGGAACATTTGTAAATATTGATCATATACTGATCGATAAAGCAAGTTTTAAAACATTTCAAATAACTAACATCATATAAACTACATTCTCTTACCATAGGCAGTTGATTTAGAAGTAAATAATAAAAATTTCCAAATATTTGGAAATTATCCAAAACTCTTGTCAATGAAGAAGAAATAATAATGGACATTTAAAACATACTTAGAAGTGAATGATCACAATACTATATATCATATTCCGGGCATGTAGAGAAATCAGTATTATCAATATTAAGATAAAACTTTGCAGTCTTAAAATGTTTATATTATGAAAGAAAGGTTTTAAATTAATGAGCAAAAACTAAAAAATTAGAAAAACAGCAACATATCAAGAAAAGTAGGAGAATGGATAGAGATACAGTAGAAAAGATTAACAAAGCCTAACTTGGCTTTTAGAAAATGTTAATAAAGATAAACCTCTATTAGATTAAAAAAAAAAAGAGAAGGCATAAATAAACAATATTAACCCCACGTCCAAGGAAAGAGAAACCCAAAGTAAGACAGTAGGTGCTGAAAGAGCATCAGAGGGCAGACAGACTGAAACCACAATCACAGAAAACTAGCCAATCTGATCACATGGATTATGGCTTGTCTAACTCAGTGAAACTATGCCATGCCGTGTGGGGCCACCAAAGACGGACGGGTCATGGTGGAGAGGTCTGACAGAATGTGGTCCACTGGAGAAGGGAATGGCAAACCACTTCAGAATTCTTGCCTTGAGAACTGCATGGACAGTATGAAAAGAGATAAGACACTGAAAGATGAACTCTCCAGGTTGGTAGGTGCCCAATATGCTACTGGAGATCAGTGGAGAAATAACTCCAGAAAGAATGAAGGGGTGGAGCCAAAGCAAAAACAACACCCAGCTGTGGATGTGACTGGTGATAGAAGCAAGGTTTGATGCTGTAAAGAGCAATATTGCATAGGAACCTGGAATGTTAGGTCCATGAATCAAGGAAATTGGAAGTGGTCAAACAGGAGATGGCAAGAGTGAACATCGACATTTTAGGAATCAGCGAACTAAAATGGACTGGAATGGGTGAATTTAACTCAGATGACCATTACATCTACTACTGTGGGCAGGAATCCCTTAGGAGAAATGGAGTAGCCATCATAGTCTACAAAGGAGTCTGAAATGCAGTACTTGATTGCAGTCTCAAAAATGACAGAATGATCTCTGTTCATTTCCAAGGCACACCATTCAATATCACGGTAATCCAAGTCTATGCCCCAACCAGTAATGCTGAAGAAGCTGAAGGTGAATGGTTCCTGAAGACCTACAAGGCCTTTTAGAACTAACACCCAAAAAGATGTCCTTTTCATTATAGGGGACTGGAATGCAAAAGTAGGAAGTCAAGAAACACCTGGAGTAACAGGTAAATTTGGCCTTGGAGTACAGAATGAAGCAGGGCAAAGGCTAATAGAGTTCTGCCAAGAGAATGCACTGGTCATAGCAAACATCCTCTTCCAACAACACAAGAGAAGACTCTACACATGGACATCACCAGATGGCCAACACTGAAATCAGATTGATTACATTCTTTGCAGCCAAAGATGGAGAAGCTCTATACAGTCAGCAAAAACAAGACCAGGAGCTGACTGTGGCTCAGACCATGAACTCCTTATTACCAAATTCAGACTTAAATTGAAGAAAGTAGGGAAAACCACTAGACCATTCAGGTATGGCCTAAATAAAATTCCTTATGATTATACNTCCTCAAAATGAAATGCAGAGTCCCTAACTTCTTGCTACCTGGAATGTGATCTTGTTTGGACATAGATCTTTGCATATATAACAAATATGTAAATTAAATGCATCATCGTGGAATAAAGTGGGCCCCTAATCTGATCTGAATGGAGTCCTTATGAGAGGAGCAGAGATACAGAGAGAGGCACACAAGTAGAAGACAGCCATGTGGTGATGGAAGCAGAGTTCAGAATGACGCATCTACAGGCCAAAGAATGCCAAGGATTTAGAGCAAATCCCGGAAGCTAAAGAAGCAAGCAATCATAATTCCCTCGGTTTCTGAGGGACCATAGCCCTGCTGGCACTTTAATTTCAGACTTCTGGGCTCCAGAAGGGTGAGACCAGACATTTCTGTTGTTTTCAGCCACCTAGTTTATGAGACTTTGTTATCATACCCCTAGGGAGCTATCATGGAGGGATATAACACAGATGGGGGTGGTGAGAACTTGAGCAGAACAGAGACTGCGTGAGTGACTGAATGGAGGTTAAGTGTGGACGTTTGCAGGGGAGTAAAGACAGTTCTGGAGTGAGTGTTTCCTAGATGCCAAGCATGGAAGTCTGTGGGCCTCCCTGGAGGCTCAGTGGTGAATCTTCCTGCTACTGCAGGAGATGCAAAAGACAGGTTCTATCCCTGAGTTGGGAAGATCCCCTGGAGTAGGAAAATGGCATCTTGCTCCAGTATCCTTGCCTGGAAAATTCAATGGACAGGGGGTCCTGGAGACCTGAAGTCCAGGGGGTAGCAAAGTCAGACACAACTGAGTGACTGAGCATAGGACTGGCAGGCAGGCCAGCCTGTATCTGAGCAGAGTGATTTTATAAATGGACAGAAATGGGTCCTGTCTCTCTCTTTTGCTGTTGTTCTGTGTTATTCTGCCTCTCTTAAGCTGGGAGACATGTTATTTAAAGTTTTTAAGGTTCCGTTCACTTATTTGCAAAATAGATATAATAATCCCTTCACCATGGGATTATTATGAAGAATAAAGGGCATGTGACACATAAAGCATTCACCACAGTGCCTTTTAGTGCTCAATAAATTTAGGTGAATTGGTAGTTTTTGTAATAGAGTTTTTGTTTATGTTGTTACCATTGCATGCCTTTTTCTAGCAGCATTTTTATATGGAATTACAGAAAGTGGAGGCAGAAAAGGATGAAGACAAAAATCCAGCTTTGAAGTATATTTGTTTGTCCATTTAAGGCACCATGATGCTAAGGATAGTGGGTGGCGTTGGCAGTAGTAAGAGCAACAGCAGTAGCAATAATAATACAAAGAAGAAGAGGAAGCAGAATAGGGGTTTTAGATGAATAGGTTCTAAACATTTACTGTGTGTTTTGCATATTTTAGCAAGAATGTGAGATGTAGGAGAGAGGGTAATGTTGACATCTGGAATCCCAAGATTGAGAATACATTCGATTAAACAAAGGACAACGTTTTAGTAGAAAAACCAAAAGTAATTCCAGGTAATGGAGATGGGAAGAGAAAGGAACATCAAATTGTTTAAAAAAAAAAAAAGGTAAGGGATTTAAAAGGTAGTTGTTGAAGATAAGACACACAAAGTGAATCATTTGTGTTACATAGTAGTATATTATGCTGATGGTTATTTTTCCTCTTATGAGATGGTTATGGATGCCTGTGGATGGTGTAAAAATCATCATTACTACTGATAATAGTAGTAGGTACTACTTATTGAGCATTGACTATTTTCTTCTTGTAGTAATAAGAATATTATGAGTATTTTTTCATGCAGTTCTTAAATCAATCCTGTGAACTATTGCTTTGTGCCTCTAAGCTGCTGCCTCAGATCTTCTCAGTGTCACTAAGCTCCAGAGCCCTTGGGGTTGCTGATCATTCCCTGATTGCCTCTGCAGTAATTATCCATAGACTCCAGCCAGTATCACAATGGCACAGCCCAATAGCACCTGAGCTCCTGCCTGTGCTGCTCACTTTCACCTTCTATGCTACAGCTTGCTAATCATCTCTGAGATATGTAGGATCATAGGACCTGATCGATGTTCGTGTGTGACAGTCCTGAAGTCTAGAGGATTTAGTGCCATCATTATAGGGAACAGGAATGCAAAAGTAGGAAGTCAAGAAATACCTTGAGTAATGGGAAAATTTGTTCTTGGAGTACAGAATGAAGCAGGGCAAAGGCTAACAGAGTTTTGCCAAGAGAACACACTGGTCATAGCAAACACCCTCTTCCAACAACACAAGAAAAGACTCTACCCATGGACACCACCAGATGGTCAACACCGAAATCAGACTGATTACATTCTTTGCAGCCAAAGATGAAGAAGCTCTATACAGTCAGCAGAGNAAAGGCTAACAGAGTTTTGCCAAGAGAACACACTGGTCATAGCAAACACCCTCTTCCAACAACACAAGAAAAGACTCTACCCATGGACACCACCAGATGGTCAACACCGAAATCAGACTGATTACATTCTTTGCAGCCAAAGATGAAGAAGCTCTATACAGTCAGCAGAGACAAGACCAGAAGCTGACTGTGGCTCAGATCATGAACTCCTTATTGTCAAATTCAGACTTAAATGGAAGAAAGTAGGGAAAACCACTAGACAATTCAGGTATGACCTAAATAAAATCCTTTACAATTATACAGTGGAAGTGACAAACAAAGTCAAGAGATTAGATCTGATAGACAAAGTTCCTGAAGAACTAAGGACTAGGTTCATGAACTTGAACAGAAGACAGAGATCAAGACCATCCCCAAGAAAAAGAAATGCAAAAAAAGCAAAATGGCTGTTTGAGGAGGCCTTACAAATAGCTGTGAAAAGAGAAGTGAAAAGCAAAAGAGAAAAGGAAAGATATACCCATTTGAATGTAGAGTTCCAAAGAATAGCAAGAAGAGATAAGAAAGCCTTCCTCAGCGAGCAATGCAAAGAAATAGAGGAAAACAACAGAATGGGAAAGACTAGACATCTCCTCAAGAAAATTAGAGATATCAAGGGAACATTTCATGCAAAGATGGGCTCGATAAAGGACAGAAATGGTCTGGACCTAACAGAAGCAGAAGATATTAAGAGGAGGTGGCAAGAATACACGGAAGAACTGTACAGAAAAGATCTTCATGACCCAGATAATCACGATGGTGTGATCACTCACATAGAGCCAGACATCCTGGAATGCAAAGTCAAGTGGGCCTTAGAAAGCATCACTACGAAGAAAGCTAGTGGAGGTGATGGAATTCCAGTTGAACTATTTAAAATCCTAAAAGATGATGCTGTGGAAGTGCTGCACTCAATATGTCAGCAAATTTGAAAAACTCAGCAGTGGCCACAGGACTGGAAAAGGTCAGTTTTCATTCCAATTCCAAACAAAGGCAATGCAAAAGAATGCTCAAACTACCGCACAATTGTACTCATCTCACGTGCTAGTAAAGTAATGCTCAACATTCTCCAAGCCAGGCTTCAGCAGTACGTGAACCGTGAACTTCCAGATGTTCAAGCTGGTTTTAGAAAAGGCAGAGGAACCAGAGATCAAATTGCCACCAACTGCTTTATCATCGAAAAAGCCAGAGAGTTCCAGAAAAACATCCACTTCTGCTTTATTGACTGTGCCAAAGCCTTTGACTGTGTGGACCACAATAAACTGTGGAAAATTCTGAAAGAGATGGGAATACCAGACCATGTGATCTGCCTCTTGAGAAACCTATATGCAGGTCAGGAAGCAACAGTTAGAACTAGACATGGAACAACAGACTGATTCCAAATAGGAAAAGGAGTACCTCAGGGCTGTATATTGTCATCCTGCGTATTTAACTTATATGCAGAGTACATCATGTAAAATGCCCGGCTGGATGAAGCACAAGCTGGATTCAAGTTTGCTGGGAGAAATATCAATAACCTCAGATATGCAGATGACACCATCCTTATGGCAGAAAGTGAAGAAGAATTAAAGAGCCTTTTGATGAAAGTGAAAGAGGAGAGTGAAAAATTTGGCTTAAAGCTCAACATTCAGAAAACTAAGATCATGGCATCTGGTCCCATCACTTCATGGCAAATAGATGGGGAAACAGTGGAAACAGTGGCTGACTTTACTTTTCTGGGCTCCAAAATCACTGCAGATGGTGATTGCAGCCATGAAATTAAAAGAAGCTTACTCCTTGAAAGGAAAGTTATGACCAACCTGCTTCTGCTAAGTTGCTTCAGTCATGTCCGACTCTGTGTGACCCCATAGACGGCAGCCCATCAGGCTCCCCCGTCCCTGAGATTCTCCAGGCAAGAACACTGGGGTGGGTTGCCATTTCCTTCTCCAATGCATGAAAGTGAAGAATGAAAGTGAAGTCGCTCAGTCGTGTCCGACTCTTAGCGACCCCATGGATTGCAGCCTACCAGGCTCTCATGGGATTTTCCAGGCAGGAGTACTGGAGTGGGGTGCCCTTGCTTTTTCCATTACCAACCCAGACAGCATATTAAAAAGCAGAGACATATGCTTTGCCAACAAAGGTCCGTCTAGTCGAGGCTATGGTTTTTCCAGTAGTCATGTATGGATATGAGAGTTGGACTATAAAGAAAGCTGAGTGCTGAAGAATTGATGCTTTTGAACTGTGGTGTTGGAGAAGACTCTCGAGAGTCCCTTGAGCTGCAAAGAGATCCAACCAGTCCATCCTAAAGGAGATTAGTCCTTTGTGTTCATTGGTGTTCATTGGAAGGACTGATGTTGAAGCTGAAACTCCAATACTTTGGCCACCTGATGTGAAGAGCTGACTCATTTGAAAAGACCCTGATGCTGGGAAAGATTGAGGGCAGGAGGGGAAAGGGATGACAGAGGATGAGATCATTGGATGGCATCACCGACTCAATGGACATGAGTTTATGTGGGCCTCAGGAGTTGGTGATGGACAGGGAGGCCTGACGTGTTGCAGTTTTGGTTTCACAAAGAGTCAGACATGTCTGAGCAACTGAACTGACCTGAACTGAGGAATGAAAAAGATATAATTGTAGCAGAAATTTGAAATGTAATAAAATATTATGAAAATATTATCAAGAACTGCCTCATATTAGGGACTTCTGTGGTGGTCCAGTGGCTAAGACTCTGTGCTCCCAATGCAGGGGGCTCAGGTTTAATCCTTGGTTGAGGAACAAGATCCCACATGCCCCAACTAAGACCTGGTGTAGCTGTCAATTAAAAAATACAGATATAATGGAAAAATTTCCAGAAAAATATAACTTATCAAAACAACTTCAAAAAGAAAGTCTTATTACCACATAATAAATTGAATTAGTTTAATATTTTCCTACAAACATCAGCTCTACATGGTTGTACAGTTGAGTTTATTAAAATTTTAATCATTAGATTATTTCAATTTTACACAGCCACATACAAAGTTTCCTAGAAAACTTAACTGGTACATGCACCTGGTTATAAGTTTAATACTAAAACTAGACAAGGATAGTATAACAACAAAAAAATTACAGACCAATCTCATTTCTGAATATATGCAGAAATCCTTAATAGATTGTTGTTAAACCCCTCTATTGAAAGTTTCAGTTCAGCTATTATATTCTGTGTAGTTGTTTTTAAGTTGCTCAGTCATGTCAGACTTTGCGACCCCATGGACTGCAGCATGCCAGGCTTCCCTGTCCATCACCAACTCCCGGAGCTTGCTCAGATTCATGTCCATTGAGTCAGTGATGCTATCCAATTATCTCATCCTCTGTCGTCCCCTTTTCCTCCTGCCCTCAATCTTTCCCAGCATCAGAATCTTTTCCAATGAGTCAGCTCTTCACATCAGGTAGCCAGAGTATTAGAGCTTCAGTTTCAGCATTCAGCATTGTATTCTTTACCTCTGTAATTTCTGTTTGGTACTTTTTGGTACTTTTTATCTCTGTGTTGAATTTCTCACTGTGTTCATCCATTACTTTCCTGCTTTTGATATGTACCTTCATAACCATTATTTTGAACTCAATAAGGTAAATCTTTTATCTCTGGTTTATTAAGATCTGTTTCTCAAATTTTAGCTTGTTCTTGTGTTGGGAACATATTCCTCTGTTTCTTCATTTTCCTTGACTGTGTTGATTTCTGCACATTAAACAACCACCTCTCCCAATTTTGACAGAATGGTCTTATGTAGGAGATCAGGTCCTGCATCCATTAAAAAGTTGTGTTTTGATGGTGGTGTTTGCTACAGTCCTGTGGGACTTGTGAATGCAAGTCCCATTGACTGTTAGACCCAGGTGATCCAGTGACCTACCCCTTGGGTGACTGCTACAAAAAGTGGGGGTCTGAGGCGTGCTCACAAGCTCATTCCACAGACATACTGATGACTTGGTCTTAGTGGAGTCAGCTGGAAGGAGAAGGCATGAGCAGTTATCTGCTGGTTTCCCTGGTATCTGGGGAAGACTACAGTCAGCCCCTACACTCGTGATAAATTACAAGCTGACCTTCAGGCAGCAGCTTTTAAAGTATGCAGATGTACTTCCTTCAGAAGACTAGGAGATAGGTGATTTTGCCTATTGCCTCTGTGCTGAGCCCTGAGGTGATACCGGTTACAAAATGTGTCTCTGTTTGCTACAGTCCTGTGGGACTTTTGAACGGAAGCCCCTTTATCTATCAGAGCCAGACAATCTGGACACGTGCCTTTCAGGCAGCAGCCATAAAAGATGAGCTGCAGACACGTGTAATAGCTCCCTCCAGAGAGATGTTGTTGATTTGGAGCAGGTGGGAGGGAGGAACCTGGAGAAGTGGCTTCCCCAGTCTCTGAGGAGGATTTCATCCAGCCTCTATGTGTGTGTGTGCTCAGTCATGTCCAGCTCTTTGGGACCCCATGGACTGTATCCCTCCAGGATCCTCTGTCCATGGAATTCTTCAGGCAAGAATACTGGAGTGGGTAGCCGTTCCCTTCTCCAAGGGATCTTCCCTACCTGGGGATCAAACCTGTGACTCCTGCATTGGCAGGCGGATTCTTTAACACTGAGCCACTTGGGAAACCCATGCTGCTGCTGCTAAGTCGCTTCAGTTGTGTCCGACTCTGTGCGACCCCATAGACGGCAGCCCACCAGGCTCCCCCATCCCTGGGATTCTCCAGGCAAGAACACTGGAGTGGGTTGCCATGTCCTTCTCCAATGCATGAAAGTGAAAAGTGAAAGTGAGGTCGCTCAGTCGTGTCTGACTCTTTGCAATGCCATGGACTGCAGCCTACCAGGCTCCTCCATCCATGGGACTTTCCAGGCAAGAGTACTGGAGTGGGGTGCCATTGCCCACTAAATTAGAAACCTGCCCCTGAAGCAGCAGCATTTAAAGTCTTCAACTAAACTTCTTTAAGGGAAAGACTGGGAGATGAGTGATTTTGTCTGCTCTGTTCTGTGATAAGCCCTGGGTGGTGGGGGTGTTGTATGCTCATTAAGAATTGCCTTTTTGTTTGCTCTAGTCTTGTGGGTCTCAGGGACACAAGCCCTGTTGGCTTTCAGAGCTAGGTGTTTTGGGAATCTGTCCCTCATGTGGGATTCTTAAAAATTGGGGTCCAAATTCTTCACTATTCAGGGAGAAGTCAGGAGTTGGCGATTCTGTCAATTTTATGGTGCTGAGCTCAGGTTGGGGTTTATGGTCAGAATGTGTCTCTGTCCTTCCTATCCATTTTAATGTAGTCATGTTCTCATTCATTTAATGTATAGAAATCATTCAGCTAGTTTTTGGATCTCTTTCAGAGGAAATTGCTCCATGTGTAGATACACATTTGATGTACCTGTAGCAAGTGCACAGCTCAGGAGCCTCCTATATCACCATCTTGGATGACTCTAGAAATCTATTTTCAAAAGATTCTTAGATAAATGATTATGACCATATATGTGTTTGTGTGCGTTAGTTGCTCAGTCGTGTCTAACTCTTTTGTGACCCCATGGACTGTAGCTAGGCTCCTCTGTCCATAGGATTTCCCAGGCAAGAATCCTGGAGTGGGTTGCCATTCCCTTCTCCAGGGGATCTTCCCAACCCAGGGATGGAACCCAGGTCTCCTGTATTGCAGGCAGATTCTTTACTGTCTGAGCCACCAAAACATGCTAAGTGAAAGAAGTAAAATATATACTTAGCCACCAGGAAAGCCCACCATATATATATAGAGAGAAGAGAAAGAGCTATAGATATGTAGAAAAAAATGAAACTTGATCCCTTCCCCACTCCATACATGGAATTCAACTCTAGATGGATTAAAACAGAAATGTAAAAAGAAAAAATTAAAAGAGTTTCATAGAAAAAATGGGAGAAGATATTTCTTGCCTAAAGAAAGGATTTCTGAAACAAGATAAAATTTCCAACTGTAAAAACAATATTGATAAATTTACTGTAGAATTAAGAACTTATGTTTATCAAATGACAGCTTAAAAGCAACCAAAAAATAAGCTGCATGTTATTAAAAATATATCTGCAAATATAAAACTGACAAAGAATTAGTGCCCAGAACATATGAAGAACTTCTAAACCAGTAAGAAAAGACAACAGCCTATTAGGAAAATGGGCCAAAGACACTAAGGTAGCATTTTATACAGAAAAAGAAACACAGTGGACAAATGGTTACTCTGTTAGTTTGGGTTCTCCAGAAGCCCGAGATAGGAGTTTTCCAGCAAGAAAATACTCTAAGGGGAAACCTTTAAGAACATGAAGTAAGCAGGATGGAGTCGTGAAATGAAAGTCACTCAGTCGTGTCTGACTCTTTGTGACCCCATGGACTATGCAGTCCATGGAATTCTCCAGGCCAGAATACTGGAGTGGATAGCCTTTCCCTTCTCCAGGGGATCTTCCCTACCCAGGAACCGAACTCAGGTGTCCTGCATTGCTGGCGGATTCTTTACCAACTGAGCTATCAGGGAAGCAGGGGTATATATATCAGGGTATAGCAGGGGAAGAAGCTAAACAGAAATGAAGTTTCAGACTGATCCCGTGGGGGAACTCTGGGCCATGGATGGCACCACACATTTGTCTCACTCAAAGAAAAAGAACTGGACCTTTCTGTTTCTTTATCAACCAGCCATGATTCTTTACCAACTGAGCTATCAGGGAAGCAGGGGTATATATATCAGGGTATAGCAGGGGAAGAAGCTAAACAGAAATGAAGTTTCAGACTGATCCCGTGGGGGAACTCTGGGCCATGGATGGCACCACACATTTGTCTCACTCAAAGAAAAAGAACTGGACCTTTCTATTTCTTTATCAACCAGCCATTGGCTGTGGTCTGCCCAGGCTTTTCTAAGTGAGATGCCTCCCATAGGTCAAGTGAATTTATCCAGAGAAGAGTAAAGATGTGAGCCATTAGCAACCAGTCTAGCAGCATCTGCAGGAAACATGCACTGGCCCAATAAGGGGCACATGGTTGAGTACCAATAATGCCTTTTACAATCACCATCATTAGTAATCAGGGGAAATGGAAATTATGATGAAAATGAAACATGATTTAGAGCATGTTGTAATGCATACAGAAGTCAAAATATAATGTCAGATACATGAAACTTAGATAGTGTTATAAACCACTGCTACAACTTAAAAAACACAAAACATCATTTTATTGATTTATTTTTAGCTTCCTGAAGTAGGTTATGAACTGGACTTTACCTCTTGAAATTCATATTTTGAAGACCTAACACCCTCTGTGACTGTATTTGGAGACAGGATCTTTAAGGAAATAATTAAGGTAAAATGAGACCATAAGGGTAGGACCCTCAGGGATTTCTCTGGTGGGCCAAGGGCTAAGATTCCACATTCCCACGGCAGGGGAGCCTGGGTTCGATCCCTGGTCAGGGAACTAGGTCCCACATGCCACAATTAAGAGTTCTCATGCCACAAGTAAAACATCCCTCATGCTGCAATTAAGCATCATGATACTGCATGCTGCAACTAAAGACCCTGAATACCACACTGAAGACTGAAGATCTTCTGTGCCACAACTAAGACCCAGTTTCAGCCAAATAAATAAATATTTTTTAAAGAGTAGGGCCCCAATCTCATAAGACTGATGTCCTTATAAGAAGAGGAGATACCAGAGTGTGCTCTCTCTGTCTCTCATCACACATACAGAGGAAAAGCCACGAGAAATGAGCCCTCTACCAAGCAAGGAAAGAGAGGTTTCACCAGAAACCAACCTTGATGGCCACATGAAATTAGACTTGTAGTTTCTAGAACTGTGAGAAAATAAATTTCTGTTTGAGCTACCCAGTCTATGGCATTTTGTTTTGGCAGCCTGAGCATGCTAATACAAGTATAATTTACATACAATAGAGTTCACTCATTTTAAGGGCGCCATCTGATGAATTGTGTTCATTCATGTAACATCCACCACAACCCAGATGTAAAGCATTTCTATCACCCTCAAAAGTTTCTTCATACCCTTTTTGCTGTTGATACCCTTCCTTGTCCCCAGGCAACCACTAATCTGTTTCCTATCCCTATAGTTCTGAATCTTCTGGAGTTTCATACAAATAGAGTCATACAGTAGTCAGTCCTTTGTGCTTCATGTCTTTCACTTAGCATGGTTTTGAGATTCACCCATGTTATTTTGTCTCTTAATATAAAAATAACTTTATACCCACTATATTTGTAAAAATCATGCAATTTGACAGTATCAAGTGCTGGAGAGCATTGGATTAATGTGAAATCACATACTGTTCAGTTCAGTTCAGTCGCTCGGTAGTGTCTGACTCTTTGCGACCCCATGAATCGCAGCACGCCAGGCCTCTCTGTCCATCGCCATCGGCTGGATCTCGGGCATCTCGGTCCACAGTAACCTTCCCATCCCTCGGTGGGGCCCAGGAGGATCGGAGACCTTGCCTAGAGTCCAACCAGAAGGCTCTCTCTGCAGGCGCACCTGGTCCAGACTCTGACGTGTGCCGAGGGAGCTCTCTGCCTGCAGAGCCAGGAAGGCCGGAGTCTCAGCGTTTCCCGTAGGAAACAGGCCCAGGTGCCCGCACTTTATCGCGTGCTTTACTTCTCATTTCCAAGGCTTACAGATACATACTCATCAGTTCAGTTCAGTTCAGTTGTTCAGTCGTGTCCGACTCTTTGCGACCCCATGAATCGCAGCACGCCAGGCCTCCCTGTCCATCACCAACTCCCGGAGTTCACTCAGACTCACGTCCATCGAGTCTGTGATGCCATCCAGCCATCTCATCCTCGGTCGTCCCCTTCTCCTCCTGCCCCCAATCCCTCCCAGCATCAGAGTCTTTTCCAATGGGTCAACTCTTCGCATGAGGCGGCCACATACTGGAGTTTCAGCTTTAGCATCATTACTTCCAAAGAAATCCCAGGACTGATCTCCTTTAGCATGGACTGATTGGATCTCCTTGCAGTCCAAGGGACTCTCAAGAGTCTTCTCCAACACCACAGTTCAAAAGCATCAATTCTTCGGCACTCAGCTTTCTTCACAGTCCAACTCTCACATGCATGAGGTGGCCAAAGTACTGGAGTTATTAGCTAGATCTAATTTTTTAAATCTTCCTCTCAACTTCTATTTCTTTACCTTTTTCTTCTACTTTTAGAAAATTTTCCTTAACTTTATCTTCCAACTATTCTACTGTATTTAAATTTTGGCTACTATGTTTTAATTTTCAAGCCCTTTCTTGTCATCTGGTTGGTCCTTTCCCTATAGTATCCTATTTTGGGATCATGGCTATAACATCTCATTTCTATGAAGATATTAAAGTCTTTTTTAAAAACTTTTGTAGATTTAACATAGAGATGTCAATTCCCCTGAAACTGATTTATAAAGTTAATACAATCACAATCAAAATCCTAGCAGGAATTTTTATACATATAGACAAGTTGAATCTAAATTTTATATGGAAAGGTAGAGAAACCAGAGTAATTAAAACCAATTTTTCAAAGAAGAATAAAGTTGGGGAAAATATTAACTGATTTCAAGACTTAAAGCTTCATCGATAAAGACAGTGTGGTACTGGCAAAGAAACAGACATACAGATTCATGGAAGAAAAAATAGACTCCAGAAATATATCCGTACAAAAAATTCGCTTTTGACAAAGGTGCAAAAGCAATTCAATAGAAAAAAAAAGTTTCGTTTTTAAAAACAAATGGTGTTGGAACAACCAGACATCCATTTGAAAAGAGGGGAGGGAAAAAAAAAGAAATAGAACAGAATCATGACCTGAGGTGCAAGGACAACTTACTCTCTTGACTAAAAATGGTTCGTGAATCTAAAGGTAAAACTATAAAGTTTTAAGAAGAAAACACAGGAGAATTAATACAATACATTTTTCTATTGGGATCTACTTCCTTTTCCTAAGTGAAAAACCATTTTAAAATCAGGCTTTTCTGAGGACAGCAAAATTCTTCTATTGTTAAGTAACTACAGCCCTCAATCTAAGAAGGACATTTGTTTAGAATATGTGGACATTTTATTATTTTCCTATTCCTCGAGGCTGTCCCACTAACTGAATCTAATACTGGGTAAGATATGCTATTACAAAAGAGATTTCAAAAGAAAGTGAACCTATCCCATAGGTACTGTACAGTACATAATTGCATTAAAGATGAAAGATACAATTTCTAATGTTCTTTGTGCTTAATGTCAAACATTAAGAAAAGTCTGGCAAACACTGTGTGATCCACGGCCAGGTCTACGAAGGTATCTTCTCATGATGAATAATTTATAGTTTAGAGTACTACTCTCCCCAAACACTCCACCACAAACTGTTCTAATAACAAAGGGTATTTTCCCCTTTAATCCTTTGAACAAAATGTACTAAGCAAAAAGGTAAGGAAGAGATGTAAGCTGAAAGGAAATATCCACAGGGCACTGTAGTGGTGTTGCCATTAAGTAAAATGACACTGATTAACAGTAAACAAATTCTAAAAGAAGACTGAACAAAGTCTTTACAACATGATTTTTTAACTTGCTGATTTTACAAGATAGTTGTACTTCTTTAAAGATCAAGATTTTACAAATGCTTTCGTCCATTACATTCCAGTTTATTTGTATTATCTGGCAGCTGTTCCACCCTTCTCTGGTAAAAAACAATCCAATTTTTCTGAGGAAAAATTCCACAAGTAGGACATGTTTAGATAGGCCGGGCTCTACTCTCATTACTTCTTTAAAGATCAAGATTTTACAAATGCTTTCGTCCATTACATTCCAGTTTATTTGTATTATCTGGCAGCTGTTCCACCCTTCTCTGGTAAAAAACAATCCAATTTTTCTGAGGAAAAATTCCACAAGTAGGACATGTTTAGATAGGCCGGGCTCTACTCTCAGTTCAGTTCAGTTCAGTCGCTCAGTCGTGTCTGACTTTTTGCGACCCCATGGACTGCAGCACACCAGGCCTGCCTGTCCATCACCAAGCCCCGGAGTTTACTCAAACTCATGTCCATTGAGTCAGTGATGCCATCCAACCATCTCATCCTCTCGTCCCCTTCCCCTCCTGCCTTCAATCTTTCCCAATATCAGGGTCTTTTCAGATCAGTCAGTTCTTTGCATCAGGTGGCCAAAGTATTGGAGTTTCAGCTCAGCATCAGTCCTTCCAATGAATATTTAGGACTGATCTCCTTTAGGATTGACTGGTTGGATCTCCTTGTAGTCCAAGAGACTCTCAAGATTCTTCTCCAATTCTACAATTCCAAAGCATCCATTCTTCAGTGCTCAGCTTTCTTTATAGTTCAACTCTCATATCATGACTACTGGGAAAACTACAGCTTTGACAAGATGGACCTTTGTTGGCAAAGTAATGTCTCTGCTTTTTAATATGCTGTCTAGGTTGGTTATGACCAACCTAGACAGCTCCTTGCTTCTTCCAAGGAGCAAGCGTCTTTTAATTTCATGGCTGGAGTCACCATCTGCAGTGATTTTGGAGCTCCAAAATATAAAGGTTCGGGGGGATTGCAAGATGGCAGAGGAGTAGGTGGGTGTGGAGTACATTTCTCTCCACGGATACAACAGGAATACACCTTAAGACACAGAAGTGCATGCAGAACACCAGCTGAGAGTGGAGAGGAGTACCTGACGAGTAGAAAAGAACATACAGACCCCACACAAAACTCAGTAGGACGAAGGAACTAGTGGGAAAAAAAAATGGGAGTATTAGTAGGACTGGACCTGCCCTCAGCAGGTGGTGGAACTGAAGCAGGAGTCTGATCCCCATATTGGGCAACTGTCTGAGTCAGAGGAGAAACATTTAAGGCCGAAAGGGAAACAGCTGATCTGTGGCAGCCTAAATGGAATGAGAGTCAGACAGTCCTTGCCACAGCCATACATACTCTGGACGCCGCAGTTGCTGGGAGCTGGAGTTTAGGGATTGTGGAGCAATCCCAGGGTGAGGGCTGCTGTTGACTGTGGAGAGATCGAGGGGATGTGAGGGAGGAGACTGTGGTGGGAAATGTTCGTGGAGGAAAGCTGGGCAGCCATGGAGGCAAGGCGATACTGCTGAGTCATGTACAGGGGATGGAAGCATCCCCATTGCCTCTCCCCCCACAAGCCAGCATCAGCAGCTGAACAACAGAGAGGCTGGCCGATCAAAAATCTGACCCACTGAACCACAGAGTAGGACCCCACCCATGGTGCTCCTTTAAGTGCCTGATGTGCTGATCTACAGAGTAGGACCCCAGGCGGGGGGCCCCTCCATGGGCCTGGTGGGCCAAACAACAGAGAAGGATGCCCTCTAAGCGCCTGAATGGGCAGAGCCCAGAGAAAGACTGGCCAAAGAGGCCTTCTGATCACCAGCTACAAGAGGCTGGAAAAAAGACTCTGAGAGGGCTGTGGCTCCTGCAGTGGAGGCAGTCCGTGTCCCTGCACACTTGATGCTGCCAGGTCCCTGCAAGCCTAGCAGCTNCCACATATTGTTGGTGGAGTGTAAATTGTTGAAAACATTCTTGAAAATAATTTGGCATTTATATTGTAAAATTGAACAGTTGCTTACCCTGTGAGCTGGGAATTTTTTTTAATGTAAATACCCTAAATAAAATCTTTTCTATGTGCTGCAGGATATATATATATATACATACATGGGAAAAACAACAACAACATGAAATCTCCAAATGTTTATTCACAGAAGAAAGGTTTAAAGTTTGCTATATGTATAAAATGTAATATTATACAGCAATTAAAATGAATGAACTATATCTCCCAGCAACTATATCGGTTATTCTTCGAAACATAATCTTAGGTAAAAAAATATCAACTTCAAAAAGATTATATGCAGGTATACATCCCTTTTCTTGGACTCAAGACAAGGAAACTCAATAATATAGGGTTTAAGTGTACATATAAAATTGATAAAATTATAAAGAAGAAATAGAATGATAAACACAAAATTTAGGGTAGCAAATATTTCTGGTAGGGAGGTAGGAAGATTGATTAAGAAAGAATACATAGGTGGATGCAAGTTATTTGCAATGGACGATTTATAGTCCTTAGGCAGTAATTTCATTGATTTTTATTATAGTCCTTTGATTTATAATTTATTTAAATGTTCTATGTACTCTTTCCCATGTATAAAATATATTCAAATATAAAGGAAAACAATATATTTAAAATTAACCACTTACAAATTGAAAGTCATTTTTCCCAAGTGAGCCGTCTGATTTGATCTTATATTTTTTTCTGTATTCATCGAGTAATCCACCATTTCCTCAAGTTCTTTATTAATAGTCATTCCTATGTTATATTCACTTTTTTTCTGGAAAAATTCCCGAAGGATACTTTTTATCTTTTTCGCTTAACAGTTTCTCCTCAAAAAAATATTAGTCACATGAAGCTGCCGAAAGATTTAAACAGTCCCCAACAAAGCATTTTTCACCCAAATAAACTCTTTTAGACATCATCCTGATATAATACTTCATTTAAAAAATACAGCTTCATTTTATTTCCATGGGTCTGTCATGGTCTGTGAGGTATTGGTTCAAAAATCTGAGAAAGGAAACTCTGAATTAAGAGATGACCCATAGAGACAAGTGACGATGGCTTGGGAAGAAAAAACCTTGCGTGTCCTCCTTTCCCCGCCTCTTGGATGTAGCTCACTTTTTCTCTCCAATTTCGACATTCTGGGAAATAATTTTCCAAGTGGTACCTTCCCTTATGAAAGTCTATTGAGAGGTTTTTGGGTTTTCCACGTTGACATCCAAGCTGCTAATATTTGCTGAAGTAAGAGATGCAACCTTGGGGACAATGTCAAAGATAGTAATGGCCTCTAATTGCAGCTAGCCTACACTGCGCATGTCCATTCACCTACCTGAGCTCCTCCTCTTCAACAGATGAAAGGAAACTACAACTCCACAGAGAAAATAGATACATGCTGAACATAAAGCCCCTCGAGTTTGTACTTTATTCTCTAAATTTAAGACTTTCCAGTTTTTCTCTTACTTTAGCTCTGTAGCATTTAATACTACTGACCCTGCTGGACAGGCAACTTAAATAAGTTCAGTGAGAAAGTATAAGTTTATAGGGCAACTTATAATTTTTTTATAGGGAAGGTAAAGACTGCATGATCTAAGAGCTAATTTTTGCTGTGTAATCTGCATTTTCAAAAGAAACTGGAGCTACAGATTTGAACTCACCACAGAAACCCAGGAATATCTGTCCCTTGCACCTTTCTCTAGGATGGAAACTTCATCTCTTTCTTCCATGTTGAATTTTGGTATCATAAGGAATCTGTTGCTGCTTCAACTATAACTGGACTACAGTTGTCTCCCCTCTTTACCTGCTCTTCTCACTGCTGGAATGGTGAGAGCAGTTTTCTAAGTTGGAGACCATATACATTTTCTTGTAGAAATGATGATGGTGCTCAGTTACAGCTGAAATAGGATCCTGAGTACACTGCAATTCTTCAGATATATTAGGAATTAAATAGACAGCTTTGCTTTTGCTTGGGAATCTAAACAATGCTTTATGACATTACTTTTAAGGGAAAATGCACTCCGAGTTCCAAATAATTGACTTCTAAACAAACACATCCAGTGCCTGTGTTGGGAACTGCCTGTTCTGGAAGCTAAGAATTTTGTTGTGTTTTAAAAAGTGGCTTTTTGCCTTTTTTCCTTAGGTCAGCCACATTTTTTCTGATTCTTGTGTCATGTATTTTACTACACCAATTAAAATGATTTTCTCTAAAATTATACTGAAACATCTATCCATCCATCCATCCATCAATATGTCCATCCACTTCTTTGAATAATATGCTCATTTTTAATGTGCTATTGATACCGTGTTTTTAAAGCATCTCTATTTTTGAACTGTTCTCCTACTTGCTAAGGACTTTTTGTCTGCATTGATTGTATACAGTTTTAACATATGAAAGCTAAATAGAAACTTTCATTGGTCTGTAAACTTCTCTGTTGTTGTTCAGTTCCCCGTTCATATCTGACCCTTTGTGACCGCATGGACTGCAGCATGCCAGGCCTTCCTGTCCCTCACTATCTCCTGGAGCTTGCCAAAATTCATGTCCATGAATTGGTGATGGTATACAACCATCTTGTCCTCTGCCACCATCTTCTTCTTTAGCCTTCAGTCTTTGCCAGAATCAAGGTCTTTTCCATTGAGTCAGCTCTTCTCATCAGGTGGCCAAAATATTGGAGCTTCAGCTTCAGCATCAGTCCTTCCA
>SJYX01022959.1:0-15450 GCA_006410675.1 Oreotragus oreotragus
AAACCTCACGTGCTACAGTCCATGAGGTCGCAAAGAGTCAAACATGACTGAACTGAACTTAGTTTCTAAGTTATGTCTGACTCTTTTGCAACTCCATAGACTGTAGCTCACCAGACTCATCTGTTCATGGGAATTCCCAAGCAAGAATACTGGAGTGGACTGCCATTTCCTCTCCAGGGGATTTTCTCAACCCAAGAATTAAACCTGCACCTCCTGTATCACAGGAGAATCTTTTACCACTGAGACAGCAGGGAAGACCTAAAGGGATTTTTAAATGAGCACGCTTTAAGTAGAAAGATGTAACTTAACATTTGTAGATAAAAATCGCAAGTTCTAAATTGATGCATACTGGACTTCAAATACAAACATTAAATTCTAGAAAAAGTTATCTGTTAAATTATTTATTCTAATTATTACATAATATAGATCTAGTGGTTGTCTGAAAAATTTGAATGCAATGTATAATAAATTAGGTTTAGATTATGAAAATTTTATTTTCTTGTCCAAAAAGAAAGAAAGGGTATATATAAATGATTTTATAACGCTAAACATTTGAAACATTTTTCCTGTAATTAGGCATAACTCAGTAAGAAATGGAGTTGATTGTGTTGTGCATGAGAACATTTTAATGCAGTAAATTTTTTTTATTATGCAGCTTCATATAGCACTCTTCCCTGTGACTATACAGAGCCTGGTGTTAACTTCAGTGGCTAACTCAAATCTTTTCACTTTCATAAAAGGGTTTAAGGAATGGAGTTAATATTCTACTTAGCAGGTTAAAATATAATATTATGTGTAGTAATGTTGTATGCCCATCCACCCATCAGACTGCAGATGATCTACTACTATTCATTGCTCAAATTAAGTACCAGGCATATTTCTGGTTCACTATCATATGTAAAGCTCATATACAAAGAAAGGATAGAAGAAAATGAATGAGCAATTAAAATGATTGCAGGCAAATTTAACAATACAAGACTAGATATTTTGGCTAAATATTCCATTTGGAATTCACTAATCTTTTCCTATTAGGACTCAAGGGCTACTAAGGTTTTGGTCTCAAAGCAACAACAGCAGCAGCAATAAAACGATCACAGCATCTACCACTGGCTGAGCATCTACTCTGAACTGGCAGTTATAGAAGACTTCAGTTCCCGCAGCAGGCTCAGTAACAGCCCTCACAGGTGACAAGTGCTAGTCCCTGGAATCTGTAAGTATTATCTCATTTAGAAAAAAGGATTTTTGCACATTTGATTAAGTTAAGGATCTTGAAATGAGGGGGTTATCTCAGATTATGTGGATGGGCCCTAAATACCATCATATGGTTCTATACAAGATAGAGGCTGAGGAAAGAAGGGAAGTGAAAGGCAAAGGAAAAAACAAAAGACACATCCATCTGAATGCAGAGTTCCAAAGAACAGCAAGGAGAGATAAGAAAGCCTTCCTAAGTGATCAATGCAAAGAAACAGAGGAAAACAACAGAATGGGAAAGACTAGAGATTTCTTCCAGAGAAGGCAATGGCAACCCACTCCAGTACTCTTGCCTGGAAAATCCCATGGACGGAGTAGCCTGGAAGGCTGCAGTCCATGGGGTCACTGAGGGTCGGACACAACTGAGTGACTTCACTTTCACTTTTCACTTTCCTGCATTGGAGAAGGAAATGGCAACCCACTCCAGTGTTCTTGCCTGGAGAATCTCAGGGACGGGGGAGCCTGGTGGGCTGCCGTCTATGGGGTCACACAGAGTCAGACACAACTGAAATAACTTAGAAGTAGCAGTAGAGATTTCTTCAAGAAAATTAGAGATACCAAGGAAACATTTCATGTGAAGACAGGCACAATAAAGGACAGAAACAGTATGGACCTAACAGAAGCAGAAGGTATTAAGAAGAGGTGACACGAATACACAAAAGAACTATACAGAAAAGATATTAATGACCCAGATAACCATGATGGTGTGATCACTTACCAAGAGTCAAATATCCTGAAGTGTGAAGTCAAGTGGGCCTTAGGAAGTGTGACTATGAACAAAACTAGTGGAGGTGATGGAATTACAGCTGAGCTATTTCAAATCCTGAAAGATGATGCTATTCAAGTGTTGCACTCAATATGCCAGCAAATTTGGAGAACTCAGCAGTGGTCACAGGACTGGAAAATGTCAGCATTCATTCTAATCCCAAAGAAGAGCAATGCTAAAGAATGTTCAAACTAACACAATTGCATTCATTTCACATGCTAGCAAAGTAATGCTCAAAATCCTTCAAGTTAGGCCTCAACAGTATGTAAACCAAGAACTTTCAGATGTTCAAGCTGGATTTAGAAAAGAAAAAGGAACAAGAGATCAAGCATCTATTGGATCACAGACAAAGCAAGAGAATTGAAGAAAAACATCTACTTCTGCTTCATTGACAATGCTAAAACCTTTGACTGGACAGATCACAACAAATTGTAGAAAATTCTTAAAGAGATGGATATACTAGACCACATTACCTTGCCTCCTGAGAAACCTGTATGCACAAGAAGCAACAGTTAGAACCAGACATGGAACAACAGATTGGTTCCAAATCAGGAAAGGAGTATGTCAAGGCTGTATATTGTCACCCTGGTTATTTAACTTATATGCAGAGTACATCATATGAAACACCTGGGTGGATGAAGCACAAGCTGGAATCAAGATTGTGGGGAAAAATATCAATAATCTCAGATAAGCAGATAACACCACTGTTATGGCAAAAGTGAAGAGGAATTAAAGAGCCTCTTTTGAAGGTGAAAGAAGAAAGTGAAAAAGCTGGCTTAAAACTCAGCATTCAAAAAATGGAGATCATGGCATGCAGTCCCATTACTTCATGGCAAATAGATGGGAAAACAATGGAAACCATGATGGACCCTATTTTCTTAGGCTCCAAAATCACTGTGGATGGTGACAGCCATGAAATTAAAAGATGCTTGCTCCTTGGAAGTAAAGCTATGGCCAACCTAGACAGTACATTAAAAAGCAGACATTACTTTACCTACAAAGGTCCATACAGTCAAAGTTATGGTTTTTCCAGTAGTCTTGTATGGATGTGAATTGGACAATAAGAAAGGCTGAGCACTGAAGATTTGATGCTTTTGAACTGTGGTGTTGGAGGACTCTTGAGAGTCCCTTGGACAGTAATGAGATCAAACCAGTCAGTCCTAAAGGAAATCAGTCCTGAATATTCTTTGGAAGGACTGATGCTGAAGCTGAAGCTCCAATACTTGGAGTGAATACCTGATGCGAAGAGGTGACTCCTTGGAAAAGACCCTGATCCTGGGAAAGATTGAAGGCAGGAGAAGGGGAAGACAGAGGATGAGATGGTTGGATGGCATCACCAACGCAACGGACATGAGTTTGGGCAGACTGGGATTTGGTGATAGACACTGAAGCCTGGTATGCTGCAGTGTGTGGGGTCACAAAGAGTTGGACATGACTGAGCAACTGAACAATGAAGAGGGGTATTTGACAGACAGAAGAGAAGGAGGCATGGTGTGACCAGGGGGCAGGAACTGGGATGATGCTGATGAGTCTCAGCAAGTCAAGGAATGGCATGAGGCACCAGGAGCTAAAGGAGGTAAAAAACAGATCCTCCTGTAGAGGTGGGAGAGAGCCCTTATCGACACCTTTATTTTGGTTCAGTGGTACAGATTTCAGATTCCTGGCCTCCAGAACTTTGAGTGAAGAAATTTTGTTTTGTTTTAAGGCACCCAGTTTGTGGTAGTTTGTTAGAGCAGTGACAAGACACTAATAGAGATTTCAAGCATCCAACCATAGAACTAATGTCAGAATGCTGCCGATAGTCCTTCACCAGGCTCTGAAATTCTTGATTTCTTTGCTCTGTGGGGGCTGCTGCTGGTGAGAATAGAGCTAGGAAAGCATCCTTCCAACGCTAAGCATCACTTGCTGACATTTTACAAAGTCTCTTCCATTGTCAGCCCTACCTACTTAAAAGTTGGAATTGACACATAGGTACAGTGAGTCAAAGTCTGACTTGAATGCCTTGTTTTTCCCTAAGTGGATTGTCTTACATGTAGCACTGCGCATGCTGTTATTGCAATGTTTCTTGTTTAATTTCTTTCACATATACATTTTGAATGGTTAAAAATAGCAGTATCAGTGAATATAATGAGTATGTAAGAAAAGAATTTACCTTTTTAAATTTTATTTATTTATTTTTTTACTTTTGGGGCCAGCAAAATTTTAAGAGCCTATATGTGTAAGACATAGGCACTGGAAATTTCATGAGAAACATAAAACATATCCTAATCTCACTTAAATTCTTGTTGAGATAAAAAGAAATATTATCAAACCACAAATAGTAAAAAGCAGCGTAGATGCCATCAGGAGAGAATAGGGATGAGATTGACATTCAGGTTTCTGGCTCAGATGGCTGAAAAAACAGCAGTGTCACTCACTGACATGGAACATGAACAAAGAAGCAGATCTGGGAAGAGAGATGGGTCTGAGGTACCTGTGGAACATCCAGGTCTGGCATTAAGAAGTCAGATCTAGAATGAAGTCACGGGTTTGGCGATTATCTGGACATCGGCAGTAAAATCCTAGGAATGGAAATAATTGTCCCCAGACATTATGTGCAGGGAGAAGAAAAACTTGAGGAAAAGTACAGGGTTCATAAAAAGCATATGGCATAGCAAGGAAATGATGACTAAATCAACCTGAGATTTAAAGGGGTCTGATCCAAAGAGATCAACTGAGAAAGTCAATCCAACGAGGATGATTTTTAAATGTCAGATTTACAGTGTAGCTTTTTTTTTTCACAAGTAATGAGTAACATGTTTTGATTAGGAACTGATATATAATTTTAGCTACTCTTCATAAGGTGAACCCAGGGTGATGCAAAGATGGACATTGGAGAGAAAAACTGAGGGTTAGGAGTTAGTTGGTAGGTTCATGTGATGACCTAGGTTAAGGGGTAATTAATGAGGCCCTGGAGGGTGTCTCAAATGTACTCAATACAAATGGTATCAAAGGCATACTTTTGAGTGTTTATTCTGCATTAAAGGTCTTACATTTTGTATGAAAAGGTGAACAGAGGAAAGTTACATGTCATAAGGAAAAAATTGGCGTATGGCATGACCCAGTTTATTTACTGAGAACTCTATGGAGGCAGGATCAGTGGGACGCACAGTGCTGAATCCTGGTAGTTGAGACGAAAAGTTAATAATAACCATCTCCACAAAATGGATGGTGGCTGCTCACTGAGCATGTTGCTGTGGGCTGGCAACAAGTGAATGAAAAAATTGCCCTTTTGTTCTCTGCATGGATATGCTGACGAATGAAGTATGTTTAACTCAATGAACCACAAACTCCAAAGGTAACAGTTTTACTTGATGTTTTGCTTCTTGAGGTCACTGCTGAGCTAATGTGGGCAGTGGGTCTGATTCCTTTGGTCTTGGAGTTTTTCATATAATTTTCAAACTTGACCAAGAGTTAGTGAGGTCTTAGAAATATCCCAGCAAAAGCACTTCAAGCTCTGTAGGTAACTGGGATGATCTGTGAAATATTTAAAAATTTGTGAGGCAGTGTGTGTTACAGTGGAAATGCACTCCTTGGAGTGAGACAGACCAGAGTTTGAATGCTGTTTCTACCACTCTGTGATCCCGAGAAAATTATTTAGTCTCCTTTAGCCTTAGGCAAAGAGGAGATAATAATAGGTTTTGTGAAAATTTAATAAAATGATATAGGGAAAATTCAGTACCTGAACTTAATATATAAGTTTTTCCATATTTGAGGTCACATCAAAATATTTAGTAAAAAAATAAATAAATACAAAAAAAAAAAAGAAATAACAAAACAAAACAAAAAAATAAAATAAAATACACTGAATAGAAGACTCTGGAGAAGGAAAATAGTCCAAGGAAAATGGGAGGAAATTCCTCAAGAGAAACAAAATACAAATTTTGCTGGAGGTTATTTAATATGCTTAATTGGTTAAAACTTTGGAGATATTTTCTTATTTTTAGATGTGCCTTCAAAGATTCCTAGTCAAGTTTTCTTTGGACTTCCATTGGATATTTATTTGGATGACACAGGGATGTAGATATCTAGGCAACTAGTAAATCATCTTCTTGGGTAGATAACAAGGTGTCTTAACTTACTGTGCATTCAAGGTAAATAACTCCTAATATGAAACAACAACAAAATGCATGCCTAATCAATTTAGAAAAATGTTTAGGAGGTTCCATAAACATGCTTTCATAAATGCATGCTGCCTGCCAACTTGCTTTACTTTTTAAGAGTTGCTATAACTAGCCGTCCTCTCAGTAGCTTTGGTACTAGATATTCTGTAGATTTTTACCTTTTTTTTTTTTTTTTTTACTAAGAAATACTATTATCTTGTCTGGGCCTATTAGCTTAATCTTTTAAAATGCAGTATTAATAAAGATGGGGCAGGGGATTTAAAAGTATATATTAGCAACAAAATTCTACCTGTGGGTCCTCTTCCAAGGCAACTTGTTCATTCATTCAATACTTTTTGCAACTACTCAATACATAAGAGACTTAAAACAGAACTCCTGGTATTGATGTCTTTATTTCCCCCATAAAATAGCTTGGGAAAAATAATTGGAACATATGGTTGCAGATCTCAGTGGTTCCAGACATTATGGGCTCTGTGAAAACACTGCAAGTACTCTTGGAGTTTTGGGAAAAGAAAACAAAGCTGAATGAGGCACCTACTTTCAGTTTAATTCCTCTAAGCAGGAAGGTGCACGGTGCCATATAGCACTTCTCAAAGGTTCCTGTGACAGCAGTCTCTCCTCCTGAGGGATGAGAATGGGCATCCTGGATGGCAGATGAGGAAAGTGGGTGCCTGAAGATGTAATCTGGAGCAACCAGTTGCAAATATGAAATTTTTTGAAGTCTGGCATTTTAATCTTACAAATTTTATACTCAATTTCATAAAATAACCATTTTCCTTTCTACAAAAATAATAAATTTTACACCTTCTCTCACTTTACCCTGCTTCAAATCACTGAGTAAATCTGATGCATTGGAAAGATATGTCATGTTTTGTCTCACAACACTGATTACCTCTTTGCATCCTACCAGACCTTCCAGGCAAAGTTGAGAAGCCCAAGGGAAGGAGAAAGAACATAGAACAAAGTTTCCAGAGGCCTGGGCTCTTCTATCCATCTTAGTTCTACATTTATATTTAATTTTACTTATATCCTACTTATTTCCAAGAGGAGTTTGAAACAGCTGTGTGACTTTTGGAAAATCATGACCACTCTGTGAATTGGTTTACTTATTTTTATAAATAGGGGGTTATTTTATACAATCTCCAAATTCCCTTCTAACAGACTAAGAAACTAGCTTCCTTTGTTTCAAGTTAAATGTAAATAAGACTAGTGGATGGTGGCATCAAATTTATATAGTAGATCCAATATTCTTAGGAAAAATGAATATTCAGCTAAGGCTTGAGTCATAATGGAAACTTTGAATTAAAAAAAGTCCTAACCTTGGGAGATAATTATAGAATAGAATCCATATACTTGACATGTGCTATAAGAAGAAGTTATTTATTGAGAAGTGGAATTACAGATTTCTGCTGGAATATATCAATCCTCCAAGGCTTCTTCAGCAAGCCCACAGGCAAACTCTCACCTCAGGAGACTGAATAATTTGCCTGTAAAATATCACAATGAGATTAGGATGCTGAATATGATGGAGATAGGTTCATGCAGGAGAGGGCCCATACTGGAGATGCTCATAGAGATGGTAAAGGCTCTTTGACATCTTAGGGTGGTCCACTATGCAGCATCAACCCTTTCTCAAGTGCTTCTTTCGCTCAGTTTTTTTTTTTTTTTTTTTATGCCTGACACCAATAATACAGATGCTTCCAGATTCTGGAATGGTAACAATGATCCAAACAGATTGTCATCATTTACCAACACTCACAAAGGAGAAAGCAGTTAGCTGTGAGTTTCTAGGGGGAAAACCTGTAGCATCAGAAGAGCAAAGGGCACATGATGCTTTATCCAGCAAAGACATATAAGCATAAGACAGTCCCTGTAAACATACTATCATCCCGAAATGGGTGCCTCCAAGGAATCATTTTCCTCTGGAGGGAATTCACTGGAAATGCCTGGTCAACTAACCTGGCTGCAAAAAGGACCACGTAGTCTTGGAAATACTTGGCTGGCCTTCCATTCTCTCTAGAAATGTTGAAGACCCAATAATCCCTTACAAGGATATTTGGCTGCCTTCTGAGTCTCCTAGTTTAGGGCATACTTCTATTAAGAGAGGATTGAAAGGTTTCCTTTTTTGGCCAGATCTGCCTTTTCCCTCCCCAGATCATACTTCCTTCTGTAAAACTGAATTTTCTTTTGCCGAGACAAGAATGAACACAATTTATTTGAAAAGACACTTACAAAATATATTATAAAAGATGCTACCTATGAACCACACATCAAAAACTAAAACTAATTAATTATCACCTGCATAGAAAGTCCAAGTTACTCCACCAGTTGGTTGAATGACCTTGGGCAAGTCGCTTAACTTCTCTGAGTCTATTTTTTCATTTATAAAATGTGCATTAATACTTTCTTGCTTCATGGGACTAATTAGTTAAAAAATACACAGTAGCTACATACTGTAATGGGGTCTGATAAAGCCTAGTTCAAATGCTAGTATCCTATAAATAGCATTGTGGCTTGGCATATGAAGAGATGGTATGGTTAGTGTCCTACCTCAGCAACTTGGTTGGTGAAATTAGGACACAGACCGTGAGTGGATTGTCAAGGACTCTGATTCACACAACCAGGAAATAAGGAAGGAAACCTTTCCCTAAAACTCATTCTTTCCTACTGGAATGCTGTTATGCATGCTCAGAATTATGGAGAAGCCCTTAGTCACACTGACGGCTAATTTGAACCTGTCTAAATGGCTCCAGGGATTCCAGTCAATAAACAGGAACTGGCCTGTTCATCTGTACATTTCTCTCAAATTGGTTGAAATAAATCCTCAACATTTGATTTTCTGACCTGGTTCTCAGCCACTCAGCACCAGTCTGTGGTCTGGCATTATGAGAAATTTTCCAGTCTGTCAGGTGGAAGTAATCCAATCCAGGCACTGTTTATGATAGAAGGAAGAAGAGCAAGTATGGAGACAAGATCCAGGAAAACAAGAAAAGTTCTGCAGCGTAGCAGAGTGGCGTCGTGTAGTGGCAAAGTGGAGAGCGGCGCTGGGCGCGGCTGAGAAAGGCAAAGGACGGAGTGTCCTAGGGAACAGAGCCGCTCTTTGGCTGGAAGCTTGGAGGACAGGTAAAGGGTAGAAACGCTCTTTGTCTGGGTGCTTCTGGGAGTGATCAGGTCCTTCAGCGGGATGGGGCAGGTGGGGCTGTTTCAGGGCCAGGAAAGAGGGGCTTCCTCTTATGAGGACACAACAAGAGCGAGGTAACTGGTGGAGTTGCAGCTGGGGCTGGAGGAAGTCCAGTCTGAGCGAAGAGCATGTTGCTCAGGGAGGATACAGCAGTGGCAGAGCATAGTTCAAGCAGGTACTTCCACCTGACAGCTCAAAGTAAAGAAGCATTCAAGTGCACATGTGCGGGTGGTGTCACCTTCCCAGTGGCACAGGGGATTCTGGGTTCGGCAGTGCTCAGAGTTCCAGGTAGAAGGGCATAAGTCTATCAGTGTGCAGCAGGGTCTCAGTCATTTCATAAAAAAAAAAAAAAAAACCCGCTGGCTTAAGCATTTGATGAAAAGAAATGTGACATAGAGGGTGGAGCGAGACTCGAGCAGGGAGGCACAGGACGGGACTCAGAAATGAAGCAGGGCCCACAGCAGTGATCAGAACAGGGACAGCACAGCAGGGCTAGCTTAGCAGCAAGAACTGTTTGATGTGCAGTCATAGAAAGTGAGTTACAATTTAAATATTGGCTGCTTTAGGTATGGCTTGAACTTGAGAACTGGGGTAGTGAGGGTGGGCAGCTCTCTGTCTTGAGGTGGGGAGATGATGATTCCAATAGAGGAGGATGTAGGCTCAAGTTCAGAACCCGGATGGGAAGCAGAGAAGCTGGAAGGAGATCTCTTTCATCTTCATGCTGTCAGTCAGGACAGAGACTCAAAGACTAGTTTAAAACTTTACAGTGAGTCTGCTTAACTTGGATATGGAGATAAACCAGGTAATACTGCTTGCTTAAAAAAGGAAAAAAGTTATAAAAATGGTACTGATTGTCCCACTTAAGACATTCATCAACATTTGTCTCCTTAACATTTTAAAGATGTTCAGAATGACATTTGGATTTGAAGTGATGACTGCATCAAAAGTGAAAAGGACGAAAACTTTAAAACTTTACATGTGCCCATGAACAAGATGACTGCTTATCCAGTCAACAAGATGACTGTGTTAATTATTTGAGTAAATCACAAGTAATAACCCCTTATCTAATTTGAAATTTTTGTCATGATTCATGTTAGAGGGACAAGGTAACCCTTTAATATCTTCCAGCCAGTTATGTCAATTTTGTCAGTTCATTGTCTAGTGTCGCCCACGCTATTGTATGGCCTCTGTCGGGGGCCACAGTACACTGTGCTCAAATAGCACAACAAAGCAGGCTGAGGGATGCAACCTGCTTACTCACCTTAAAAATAGTCTTCAGCAATTTGCCCCACTTTTATATCTTAACACGTGGTTTTGCTTTGTGGAACACAAAAGATTAATCTGGTATTTAGGAACCATTTGGTAAGGAAGCTGGTAATGTTTGATTAATTATTTTCCCCCAGTAGCTCTTGAAGAAATAGGATGTGAATCCAGTGTAGGTGCAGCATACAACCTTTCATAAAAGGCACGTTTACTTGCGTAGGCTGTTCACAGCTACGAGCCTCAGTTATCCTTGATCTATTTCTTTCTCTCTTCCCCAAAGTCAAATCTCACCATGCCCCATCTACTTTTCTGCTGCACTCTCTCTGAATCTGTCACCTTCTGTTCATCATGATAGCCAGTGACTTTCTCACATCACCTTAGAGGTCCTTCTGCTTATAAGTCTTTCTTTTCCCTCCATCCATTTTCAAAATGCCACCAAAGCCGGGGTATTAATCCAGAAAACTTATCATGATACTGTTATCCTAGCATTTTTACAGAATTAAGTTTAAACTCTATTGGATGGCATTCAAAGGATTGGTGATCCAGTCCTAATTTATCTTTTTAATCTCATTTCCTGCTTCTCTCATTCTCCCCGCCCCCGATACACACATACACACACTGAGCCACCAGCGGTATCTTTATATTTCTCAACATGCTCTGCACTGTCTTGTCTTCCAGCCCCTGGGTCCACGCTGTCCCTCTGCCCTGAAGTTCTTCCTGGGTTTCTGCTGACCCCTTCAACTCATCCTTTAAGGATGATTCAAAGACCATTTCTGTGAAGTCATCCCTGATTCCCACAGTCGGATTTAAGCAAGACTTTCATTATGCTCCCCAGCATTTGGAAGGCAGCTGCGCTGAAAACCAGCTATGTTGCCTTCTAACAATTTGTTTACAGGTCCGTCTCCTCTATTCAGTAGGGAGCTCCAGAAAACCAGTGGGCGTTGCTCATTCATCTTTGTTTTATGCTTTCTTTTGCTTCCCCACCTGCTCTCCCAATCTTTAGGGTCTAGTACAGTCCCTGACATACAATGAACCCTCAACAAATATTTGTTGATTTAAAGAATGAATGATTGTATTGTATGGGATTTCATGAGTCCCTTTAGTTTGGCTTTCTTAACTTAATGCTGATTAAGATAAGTACATTCCTGGTTCTGCCTTACTGCCTTTTTGATTCCAGTTGTCAGTCATTTCTCCCCTTTGGTTCAAAACTGATTGCACAGTACATACTGAAGTCTTACTCTTTAAATTATATGACAAAGTTCTGAGGGTCCCAGGCTTTTTCTAAGCTCAAATAATAAATTTCTTGTAGCCATGGGCTAAATTCTCTTCAGTGAAAATGCTCTGAACTTTGTCTCAGATTTTTTTTTTTGCAGAACCACCATTCCTGTAAAGCTCTTATTCCCAGTTTCAAGCTTAAACTTTTCATTAAATCCAGACCATTTCTGCTGTCTCTTCATCTTCTGAGACTGACAATTATCCTGTTACTACATTTAAAATGGGAGTATATTTATTTTCTGTGATGATGGATCCCTTGAGCTTTCCTCTGCCTTAGCTACCTACAGAAAGTTAACTTCCTCAGTGGCAAATTAAGGACAGATTACAAGCAGCCTGGGAACTGGGCTCCCTCACCACAGGGGGCCGCCCACTCAGTCTCCTTCTGTTCAACCATCGGAAAGATGCAGCTGCTAAGCCAGCCTGGCACTGGGCTGCTCTCCCCCTGCCTTCCCTTTCTCTCATGGAGGGAGTGGAGAAGTCCCTTTCTCCATCAGGAGCTGGCTGGGTTCAGATCCTGAGTTCTCTAGTCTCTCCTCTTTCCTTCCCCCTACCCTGGCCGCCTACCAGTTCCCTCCCACTCCAAGGCCAGCAGTGACTTTGCTCCAAGACTCCCCCTCCTTCCAGAACTGCCTCTCGGTTTCCATAGCAACAGAAAATGTTGGTGGGAAGCAAAAATGCTGAACTGCAACTCGTGCTGGGGCTGGGAGGAGGCGGTGACATGTGGGCCTCTCGGGCTGCAGAATGAGGGAGAGGGGAGCACTCAGGTGAAAAGTGGGGAGAAAGAAGCCAGGTGAGGTGCCCACAGAGCACAGAAGGACAGGGAGGCTCAGGGGAAGGTGCATTGGCAACCGGAAATCACTTATATGAGAAAAATGAACTAGGAGGAAATAATAGGAAAAAAAGACTTGGAAGAACTAATGCAGAAATTTTTGTGCATATAAAAAATATATAATATAGTGAATGTTTGGGGGTGAAGTTAGGTGTAAAACCCAGAAGAGATGATTGATTTCAAAGGTGAGTGGTGAAAGGAAATAAGTGTAGTGGCAGAGAAAAGGGTCTTAGAGCTTATAAATAGTAACAATTAAAGTAATGACAACGTACTGCGGCTTGAAAATTGACTCCTCTACTTACTAGTCATGTGTAACGTATCTTCTCTGAGCCTTGTGTGTCCTCAGTTGTGTTTGACTCTGCCATCAGATGGACTATAGCCCGCCAGGCTCCTCTGTCCATGGGATTCTCCAGGCAAGAATACTGGAGTGGGTTGCCATGTGCTTCTCCAGGGGATCTTCCTGACCCACGGATGGAACCTGAATCTCCCATGTCTCCTGTTTTGGCAGGTGGATTCGTTACCACTTGCGCCACCTGGGGAGCCCAGTTTGCNGCTCCTCTGTCCATGGGATTCTCCAGGCAAGAATACTGGAGTGGGTTGCCATGTGCTTCTCCAGGGGATCTTCCTGACCCACGGATGGAACCTGAATCTCCCATGTCTCCTGTTTTGGCAGGTGGATTCGTTACCACTTGCGCCACCTGGGGAGCCCAGTTTGTTCCTGTTTGCTCAGCTACTAAAAGAGTCATTAGCATCTACCTCAAAAAGATGTTGTGGGGATCAAGTGAAATGAAGCACATGAAGTAGCCACTCATAGTAGGTAAGGTAGCTCTATTTCTCTAACAATTGTTCAAGGTTGAGGAATGGTATTTCAAAGAGGACTTGGGGCTGACATTTAAGCTAAAATTCCTTGAGAACTGAGTATTGTTTTCTTTGCGTATTTGTTTCAGTTTTTTATGTCTTCTAAGTAGATAGCGTCATGATAATATGCACCTGAGAACATGCGTCCTAGCAATTTTTAGTTGTAGCTCTTTCAGGACAAAATTGGGAACCATCCCTTTTCTTCAAATAACTTTTCCATCTGTGCTTTTAACAAAGCCTTCTATGATATTTACTTGTTTCCTCTCCTACTCACTCACAGTTCTGTTGGCCTCATAACCTCTCATTTCTCTCTTCTCCCCTTAGTTCAAGATGTTGCTGCAAAAATAATATTCCATGTCCACAGTGGGATTTGTAGCAGTCCATCATCATTTTTTGAATGAGTGTTTTCAGGATTTCTAAGCAAGAACAGCTAGAAAAGTTGTAATTTCACGAGAGATGTCTAGAAGTTGATTTACTCCAGGCTGTCTTTGCTAGTTTAGAAGAAGGATGTCAAATTGCTTCAGAGGCTCTGTTCCTCCATGTCTCTTTGTCCTGTTGTTGGGACAATAATAGCAGTGATGATGGGTGATGCTGGAACTTGCTGTTTCAAGTGCTTTAGATACATGGACTCATAAATCTCATCTTAACCCTGTGGGATTAGTATGCAGTTATTATCATGCCTATTTCCACAAGTGGAAACTGAAGCACAGAGACATTAAGAAATTTACCCAAGGTAAGCTAGCTTACAAGTCTCAGGGCTGGGAACTGAATCTAGGCAGAGTCTACCCTTTTAATCATTGCACTGTGGTACTTCTCTATGGAAGAAATATCTGGGTTCCTTGAGGAACTGTGGCTTGATGATATTATTAGTGCTTTTTAGAGGCAACTGCTCTTTCCTCACTTGGTATCATTTAATGATTAAAGTAGAAACATGTGACTGTGACCCTGCCTTCCATTTAAAGAAGTATACTGACGCCACAGATTTATCTTTTTTCCTCATAGATCCCAGTGAAAATCTGGAAAAGGAATAACAATGTTTTGATCTCACAGTAATGAAGATAGCTGGCAAAAAGCTACATAAGAGGCTTCCATAAGTCTCCAGAAGTCAGAAAGAGCATGGCAAAGGCCTGGGTGGTGCAATGAGGTGGAGGTAGCTTTAGCCTCAGGAGAGGGGTTCCCTAAATCAAAACAGGACCCCGAGTCACCACCAGAACCCTTGAAGTTTCAAGTTGAGATAAGGATGGTGAGATGAGGGAAGAGACTGAGGAATGGATAGAAAGTGGAGAAGAACTGATGGTCCGTGTGTGGAACAGTTGCATTCCTGCCCCAAATACCAGCCCCCCATTCCATGTCAGGCATTTATCTCTCTCCACAGACCAGAAAGAAAACAGTCACTTATTCTCTAAAGGCATCTAAAAATCCTTCCTGGGAAAAACTAGAGCAGTTAGTGGGCAGGATTTGGGACACCCTATTCATTATTCAGTTCAGTTTGGAACACCCTATTCACTCCAAAGTGAACCTGGAAGTATAACAATCAAACAAACAGAAAGGGCCTATGCACTCAGAGCTTCCAGTTTGTCTTTCCATTGCCTCTTCCTGAAATGTGAACAGAAAACCATAAGCCACCAGTCATTGATGAGTATGTACTATGACTGAGTTAAAAACAAAGCACAATCAAAAAATTAACTCCAGAAATAGTTTCTAGTGATCAAAACCATCCCCAAGAAAGAAATACAAAAAGGCAAAATGGTTGTCTGAAGAGGCCTTACAAAGAGCCGAGAAAAGAAGAGAAGTGAAAGGCAAAGGAGAAAAGGAAAGATATTCCCATCTGAATGCAGAGTTCCAAAGAATAGCAAGGAGAGAT
>SJYX01022961.1:5858-40324 GCA_006410675.1 Oreotragus oreotragus
TTTTCACTTTCATGCACTGGAGAAGGAAATGGCAACCCACTCCAGTACTCTTGCCTGGAGAATCCCAGGGATGGAGGAACCTGGTGGGCTGCCGTCTATGGGGTCAAACAGAATCAGACACGACTGAAATGACCGCAGCAGCAGCACCCTCACGACCTGATTACCTCCTAAAGGCTCCACCTTTGAATACATTCACATTGGGGATTAGAGCTTCAACAAATGAATTCTGGGGCAGACACAGCAATTCAGTCTATAGCATAGGAGCTACTGAAAACAACTGTATTAAATTCAACTTCCTGGGCCAATGTTTTCTGGCCCTACTTGAAGGTGAATTCACTTGGCTTTATTCCTAAGGCATCTCTTGAGGACTAGGACACACTCAACAGTGGGACTTGATATTATGTACTCTTTGTCAAATTTAGGGACTGGTTACCAACCACATCTTTACACCCATATTTTTACGTTTTCTCTGCTATTGAATGTATTTGAGATTCAAGGCACCAGCTTGCAGTCACCAAATTTTCCGTGGGAAGTGAGGTTGCTCTTACTTTTCATTGGAAGGGAGCAAATACACCTGATTTCCAGCTGGAGACATGACAGGGAAGTATCAAAGACAAGAGACAGCACTGTTAGGATCACTGAGACCAAGTAAAAAGTCAAGACTAAAGCCAGAGGTCCTAGCAGGGTGAGGGTCTCAGAGCCAAGTCAACAAACCAGCCTGATCTGAGGACAAGGTCTACTTGGGAAGGGTAGCACGTCCTCCTCATGCTGTTCATGCCCATCTGACTGAGGGGTGAGAAACAGCTTTGCTCCTCAAAGAACAGAAGTACAACACTGGAAATAAGCTGAGGAACTGAAGACTTTGTTGAGGTCTCAGCTGCTCACTTCTGCACAGCATACTGNTCATGCTGTTCATGCCCATCTGACTGAGGGGTGAGAAACAGCTTTGATCCTCAAAGAACAGAAGTACAACACTGGAAATAAGCTGAGGAACTGAAGACTTTGTTGAGGTCTCAGCTGCTCACTTCTGCACAGCATACTGGGTCAGTGGCTCACTTCTGTTAGTGTACAAGCTTCATCAGATTATTACCCTGCAGAAGACTGTCTCTTTTTCACCTGCCTGGCTTTGATGACAGTAAGGCTTATTTCTTCCTGTTCTTTTGCATGTTCAGATTTCATAGAAACTCTATAAGCCTCTTCATTTACTCTGCAGAAAATCTGCTCTAGAATGTACTGTGTGCTGTGTTACCAAAACGTGTTCTTTAAAAAGAAGCAGGTTCAATCCCTGGTCTGGGAAGATTCCACATGCCACAGGACAGCTGGGCCCAGGAGCTGCAACTACTGAAGCCCAGGCACCTTGGAGTCCATGCTCTGAAGCAATGGAGATCACTGCAATGAGACGCTCCCGTTCACCGCAGCTAGAGAGTAGCCCCCACTCTCCACAACTGGAGAAAGCCCGTGCACAGCAATGAAGACCCAGAGCAGCCATAAAATAAATAAATAAATCTTTAAAAAAAAAAAAAAAAGATTCAAGAAGGTGAATGGATCTCAAACACTATAAATCCAAAGAAATCTACAGAATGGCATGTCATAATTAAACTTCTAAAAACTAAAGACAAATTTTAAAAATTTAGAAAATAGAGAAAATAATACCTTACTATGGTGGGGAAAATATCAGAATGACAACAGACTTCTCATCAGAAATCATGGTGACTGAAAGAAAGTTGAACACTATTTTCAAGCACTGAAAGAAGTCAACCAGGATCTTGCACCCAAAGAAAATGTCTTTTAAGAATGAAAACGAAATCAACACATTCTCAAAGTAAGGAAAAATAAGAACTTATCTCCATTAGATGTACTTAAAGAATAGCTGAAGAAATCCCTTAAACAGAAAGGGAACTTTAATGGAAGAAACCCTGGAATATAAGGAGGGAAAGAAGAACACAGAAACCAAAAATACAGGTAAATACACACTAAACCCATAACAAGAAGAAGCAAGGAAATAATAAAGGTGAAAACAGAAACCAATGATAGCAAAATTTTTTTAAATTACAGAAAATCAATAAAATAGAGAGTTGGATCTTTGGGGAAAAAAACAAAATTTGACAAATCTCTAGCAAAACTGATTAAACAGAGAGAAGATACAAATTATCAATATTAGGAATGAAAATAGAGATAGCAGCACAGATTCTGCAGACATCAAAAGAATCACAAGGGAACATTTACAGTACAAACAACTCTACACACATATGTTTGACAACTTAGATGAAATAAACCTCTTTTTTCTGAAAGATGTGGACTACTGTAATTCACTCCATATAAAACACTTTGTAGGTCCCTGTAATTATTAAGGAAATTCATTTCATAAGTAAAAATCCTCCAAAAAACAAATTTGCAGGCCCAGATGCTTTCACTGGAGAAATCTACTCAATATTTAAAAAAATTAATATCAACTATATACAAACTTTCCAGAAAACAGAAAAGGAGAGAATAATTTCAATTCATTTTATAAAGCTAATTTTACCCTGACTCCGAAATGGACAGCATACGAACAAAGAAAAAACATCCCAGAAATATACAGACCAATATTCCTCAACAGTACATATTCTAAATACCTAGAATTAGCAATGTATGAAAAGAATTATATTCCATAACCAAGTGGGGCTTATGTCAGATTTACAAGGCTGATTTAATATTTGAAAATAAATCACTGTCATCACCATATAGAAAGCTAAAAAAGAAAACGTACATGCTCATATCAATTAAAGCTGGGAAAATACTTGGTAATTCAGTATTCACTCACTCACCAAAAAACTCAGAAAAATAGAAGTAGAAAGGAAATCCCTCAGCTTCATAAAGAAAATCTATCAGAACCCCTACAGCTAACATCATATTTAATGTGAAAGTCTTATGCCTTCCCACTAAGATTGGGAACAAGGTAAGGATGTCTGCTCTCACCATTAGAAGCTCTAGTCAGTTCAGTAAGACCAGAAAAAAAAGAAAAGAAAAGAAAGGGCATAAGATCAGGAAAAAAGAAAATGAAACTTCTTTTTTTTTAATTAGTTAATTTATTTTAATTGGAGCCTAATTACGATATTATAGTGGTTTGCTGAAAACATGATTGTCCACATAGGGAAGACCGCAGGAATCTACTAAAACTTCCTAGAACACAAAGGTGAGTTTAGCAAGGAATGGCTTGATTTGTAAGTTTGGGGGCAGGTCCAGACAGTCCTCTCTCTCTCTTCCCACCTATTAATCTACTGGTGGGAGTAATTCGGTTTGTATTCACTGTAGGATTCAGGGGATATTTCATTCAACTCATATTCTGTACTTAGCAAGTCTGTCTGCCCACACTACCCCAATACTAAAACAAAACAGCTTTTTTATTGAAAGCAAAAAGCTACTATTTTTATATAGCTAAAACAGGTCATATAGATCTTTTCACCTTGATTGTGTAGGGAATAGCACATATAGGTACCCTAGACTAAACTGTCATAAGAAGAAATATGGACTCATCAGAAAGAACTAAAGCACAGTCATAAAGCAAAAATAATTTAGGAGTTTGAAGCGAAAATAAGGATGTCTGTTTTGCAAAGGACATACGGGACAAAATCTGGTAGATGGACATACTGGACATACTGGTAGATGAAAGACTGGGGGAAGATATTTGTGACTCCTACACAGACAAGGAATCAACATTTGGAATATATTCATATATATATATATATCACCCTGAAAAATCTAGGAGTTGTTTCAGAAAACAGGCAACTTGTATGACATCATTTACAGAAACCTAAATGCCTAACATGTGTATTGACAGCTGTCCAAACTTAATAATGAATTTTTTAAAAGTTTTTATTGCAAGATATTTGTTCTACAGTATTGTACCGGTTCCTGCCATACATCAACATGAATCAGTGATAGGTATACATATGTTCCCTCCCTCTGAAGCCTCCCTCCCACCACCCCTCTAGGTTGTCACAGAGCCCCGGCTGGAGTTCCCTGAGTCATACAGAAAATTCCCACTGGTATCTATTTTGCCTGTATTAGTGTATATGTTTCCATGCTATTCTCTCCAGTAGTCTCACCCTCTCCTATCTATCCCATCTCCCTGTGTCCATAAGTCTGTTCTCTATGTCTGCCTCAATAATGAATTTTAAATGCTGAGAAACACCAGCTTATACTCTGTGAGAACGGCAAAAATAGATAATATAAAATTTGGTGGGGACATTGGATAACAGGGACCCTCCTGCACTGATGGAAGGAGTGTAGACAGGCGCAACCATTCTGGACAGTAATTTGGCAGTGCTCAATCAGATCAGGTACCCACAGCTCTGTGACCCAGCTGGGAACATAATGGGACCCGCATGAGGATGTAGAGGAATCAGGATGTCCATCTCTTGAGGGATTGAACAAAGTGAAACATGGTGTTTGTACACCTTGGAGCACCATGCAACATTTAGAATAAATAAACTGGATATGCATATAACAATATAGACAGATATTAAAAACAGAAAAGACCCAGAATAGGACTTTGAGTGTGCAAATTTGTATAAAGTTTTAAAACACACACTCAGACAACAATGCTTTTTATCAAGTTGCATGTGAATTCAAGAAAACACATAAACTACATTAGTTTTGTTGCCTGTAGTGGGGAAGAAAACAGGGGTGGTGTATAAATAACTAAGCATAAAGGGGCTTTGTATAGACTCTTGATGACACTGTGACTTGCAATGAGTATCTCAGCTCAATCCTCTGAATCTAAAGTAATTAATGAAGAAAAGATGAAGGAGTAATGGAAGGCTGGTTGTACAGAAGAGTGAAAGCTGAGATGATTTCATGTAACATCATCTAAGTGGAGTTGATAAATCAGAAAGTCACATAAGGCATGCACAGCTCAGCTGTTTCCTGTTTTCTTGGGAGGGAGGCCTCCATCATGTAAGCCTGCTTCCGTCCTGGGCTGTCTAGGATTGGGTGGGAAAATTTTCCTAATTTTGTAGTTTAGTCAGCAGGCCTAGTTGGATCCCACATTTGCAACCCAGGACTATTGGTAATGGCTTTCATTTTTACTTTATTACTTCTGGAGAAGGAAATGGCACTTAAATTGTTTAAAATGGGACAGGGGCTGCTGCTGCTAAGTCACTTCAGTCGTGTCCGACTCTGTGCGACCGCATAGACGGCAGCCCACCAGGCGCCCCTGTCCCTGGGATTCTTCAGGCAAGAACACTGGAGTGGGTTGCCATTTCCTTCTCCAGAAGTAAGTGAAAAGTGAAAGTGAAAGTGAAGTTGTTCAGTCGTGTCCAACTCTGTGCAACCCCATGGACTGCAGCCTACCAGGCTCCTCCATCGATGGGATTCTCCAAGCAAGAGTGCTGGAGTGGGTTGCCATTGCCTTCTCCAAAATTGTTTAAAATGGGACAGGGGAGAAGGCTCCTACTTATTGGGAGCTGACCAAGAGACTGACTGTCATAGGCACTCACTAACCTGAACTGCATTGCTTTTATTATTTGGCAACTAATTTTTTCTACCATCTTACCAACCTGGATCAAGATACAGCATGGACTTGGCAAAAAGCTATGGAGTACTGAGTTGAGTCGTAAAGGTCATGATCTCACCACTGGAGAGGAATGAAGCCATTAACAGAGCTTGACATTGATTCCAGTGGTGAAGAGCTGAAAGACGGACCTCAGTTCTTGTCTTCTTTGAAGAAAGAATTCGGCCAAGACTGTGAAAAAGATGAAAGCATGTATTAGAAGCAAAGTATGTCTGGGAGAGGCAAAGTGCGTGGAAGAGCATGCAAGTGAGCTCAGAGTGAGGTGCCCACAATAAGGGCGGCTTAGGAGCCGCTTATATAGCTTATATCGCTTATAACTGCTTATATAGGAGCAGTTTTCTGGGCTGTCTCTGGCCAGTCACCTCTATATTTGGTCCTGGTGTGAGCATGGAGGGGCTTCCCAGATGGCGCTAGTGGTAAAGAGCCCGCCTGCCAATTCAGGAAACAGGAGACGTGGGTCCAATCCCTGGGTCGGGAAGATCCCCTGGAGAAGGGCATGGCAACCCACTCCAGCCTGGAGAATCTCCATGGACAGAGGAGCCTGGCGGGCTACAGTCCATGGGGCTGTACAACTGAAGTGACTTAGCAGGCAGGCAGGTGGGCATGGATCTCTCAGTCCAGGTGGATTCCAGCCTCTCCCTCCTTTTGTCCTTCCCCTGGACTGAGGGCCTTCTCTGTGCGTGTGTCAGGGAAATGCACAGGAATGCGCCCAGTCAGGGTCCACTGCTGGTAAGCCATCTCAAAGCATTGGCAGGGGACCAGGTGCAGCTGCTCAGACTGGGGCCTGGATATCTCCCACCTCAATATCAGAGCTTGTTGATTCAGGTTTGTGAGTAAAATTACATGAGCTTGCTTATCAGCCTTTTTGCTGGCTACTTCCAATTATTACTGTGTTCTTAGGGTGTGGCATACGAGGAGGAAACCTGAGGCAGGGGCTGTGGCATGCTGGGAAAAACAGGCAGCGACGGAGGCAGCAAGGGAGCCAGACAGCGCGTAAAACCCTTAGTCATCGTGGCGTGCCTCCCACAGCACGGTCCCTGATGTCCCTGAACCTTAGCACAAAGGTGAAGTGTTTCTCCATATATTCTGTCCAGTTAGGTGAGAAAATGTCTGCTACAGCTTTAATAGATTGCCATGAAAACTAAGAGGCTATTTAATACAGCTAACTTCAGCTATCTTAAAAACTGCTCATGTACCACACCTAATTTCCCAATCTTGTTTGATAAAGACTTATGACTTGATAGTACTATTTTTAAATAGTTATTATATTTGCAGAGTCTATTCTTGGTACTTTTCTAAAAACGTATGTCTTATTCTTCTCCACAGCTGTCGAAGTAATAAATCCAAGTTCATTATTATGAGTTCCAAGTCCTTTCTAAAGCCAATGAAACGTGTAAGAGTTTTAAACAAAAGAGGTATCTGTAGTTTGTCATTATTTATTTCAAGGTTTCTATTGCTTTAGGGAATGTTGTGAATTTGCAACATATATATTTTGCGTTATGTAATTGTACGCTTTGATCAGAAACACACAGTTAAATAGTAACCTGGAATAAATTTATATTACATATGTAGCTAGGTTTGCACATTTTCTGTCCAACTTAGAATGATAGTAACTTTTAATTCTTCAGGTCAAGTTTGAGGAAACTGACTGTTTGAAAACCTGGGCCGGCAGTAATGCTTCTAGTAGGACTGTGTGTACGTGTTTCGTCACTTAGTCATGTCCAATTCTTTGCAACCTCATGGACTGTAGTCCAGCTGGCTTCTCTGTCCATGATTCCATGGAATACTGGAGTGGGTTGCCATTTGCTACTCCAGGGGATCTCCCTGACCGGGAATCAAACTAATGTCTCCTGCATCAGTTGGTGGATTCTTTACCACTGTGCCACCTGGGAAGCCCCTTTAACAGGACTAGAAACACACATTTTGCTTGTCTGTACTTTGATTTTTGCAGCCCTCGTATTCACTCAGTTGCTTAAATCTCTGTGTGCACTGAATTAGAAGCAATCAATATGAATCAGAAAACATCTTTATAATGCAGAGTAGAAATTTGTGGGAATTATTTATTGATCATGCAAACTCCAGAAGCTGATTGTTTGAAAACCTGGGCCGGCAGTAATGCTTCTAGTAGGACTGTGTGTACGTGTTTCGTCACTTAGTCATGTCCAATTCTTTGCAACCCCATGGACTGTAGTCCAGCTGGCTTCTCTGTCCATGATTCCATGGAATACTGGAGTGGGTTGCCATTTGCTACTCCAGGGGATCTCCCTGACCGGGAATCAAACTAATGTCTCCTGCATCAGTTGGTGGATTCTTTACCACTGTGCCACCTGGGAAGCCCCTTTAACAGGACTAGAAACACAGATTTTGCTTGTCTGTACTTTGATTTTTGCAGCCCTCGTATTCACTCAGTTGCTTAAATCTCTGTGTGCACTGAATTAGAAGCAATCAATATGAATCAGAAAACATCTTTATAATGCAGAGTAGAAGTTTGTGGGAATTATTTATTGATCATGCAAACTCCAGAAGCTGAACATAATGTTTTAAATTATTTTTCTGCTTAAAATACAGTCTGTGATTGTTGTAAAAAGGTAAAACATTCCAGAAGTATAGGACAGAATTAGGATTTTTGTCTTCTTCATGCCTTTTCCTTGCCCACACCAGAAAAACACTGTTGGGTTTTTGTGTGAATTCCTCAAGAATTTGCAAAATTGAGTTTTGATTTTGCCTCAAGAACATCACTATTTACGTGTAGCTAATATTTTGTGATTATATTGCCCATCACATAGATAAAATTTTTAAAAGCAGATGAAATTTGGTTCACTATCTGTAAAGTTATCATAAGGACTTTAAGGAATCACTTCCCAGTGTTAGACATGACTCATTTTAGATTCCATTCTTTGGAACAAGAAGAGCTGGTTAGGCCTGTTTCTCGGTTCCCACAATCTTTTCGTGACCCAATCCAACTTTACCTCAAATTGTTACACACCCAGTAAAACTTGCTTTCACGTTATTGATATATTTTTACTTTTAATAGTTCTTGAATAAATTATTTTTTTTTTTTCTTTTCTTTGTAGGAAGAAAGTTAGCTGGTGTAAGTACCAGCAGCTTAAACTTTGATGAAAGCCTCTGCCAAAGCAAGAAAAGCTTTTGGGACAATACCAAGTTCTTTGTGTCCTGAGCTGTGCTGTGCTTAGGCGCTCAGTCGTGTCTGACTCTTTGCAATCCTATGGACTCCAGCCCACCAAGTCTTCTGTCCATGGGATTCTCCAGGCAAGAATACTGGAGTGGGTTGCCATGCCCTCCTCCAGGGGGGTCTTCCCAACCCAGGGACTGGACCCAGGTCTCCCGCATCGCAGGTGGATTCTTTACTGTCTGAGTCACCAGGGAAGCCCTCTTTGTATCCTCAATAGATGAAAAAGCTGAGCAATTTGTCATTTTACACTTTCCAGTCCATTAAAGAGGTAGATAATTGATCTCTGCTGATTTGCAACAGAAATTCTTGGCACATTAAGTGGATGAATAAAAGTAGGAGAGTAATTCTCAACCTTATGTTTCCAATTAATAATGCTGAATTAAAGTGACAAATGCTTACTAAATAAGTGGATAAATGTGCTTTTAAATTAATGGTTAAATACATGGCTTTAACAAAGATGTGGTAATATTTTCTCATTAATAATTGAAAAGCTAAATAGTCTGAGACCATTCGTTAATTCATTCACTCATTTGTTGTTTGGTTAATATATCCAGCCATCTATGCATCTATCTTTCTTTTTATCCATCTATCTTCTCAAAAAGTACTTCGTGGAACACCTTATCTGGAGGTGGCACTGGGAGAATAAAAAAGTAAACAAAAACATCCCATAAAACATCAAAAGTATCCCCAGAGGCTAAACAACAATGCTCTGGATATAATTCTTGAAGTGGATTTTTGGGGGTAGTGTTTCTCTTTTGAAAATCATAATGTTGATTTATATGTATCTGAAGGGGATTTTCCAAGAAACTAAAATTAGAGGTAAAAATGTATACTTTCAAAGCCCCACCCTAGAAGATCTTGATTTAGGAGGTCTGGATCTGTCATTTACTAACTGTGAGCTATTGTTCAAATAGTTTTATTTTTCTTTGCTGGATTCCTCATCTATAACAGATAGATAATAAAACCTACCTTTCAAGTTCATCAGGAATATGATACTATTATGTAAGAGCCTTTGCAACTCCGAAGTGTTATACAGTTCTAAGGTAAGTCAAATATAACGTGCCTCAATGAAGCACAAACACATTTTCAGGGGCATAGAGCCTTTTCCTTAGTTTTGACAAACACTCTTAGTAATCAGTCAATGTTTGTGAGTTAAGAAAAATACATATCTAAAATTTTTTTCTGATTGATTCCAGTGTGGGGCGTGGGGAGGACTGGGAGAGAGGAAGGATGGGCAGAGGAGAGAGGAGGAGTGGATCGTGGAGTGAGAAGATGGAAGTGGGCAGGAAGAGTCTGTGTGTGGGATGGTGGCTCTGCAGACCACAGCTGGCCATGGATGGTCTTGTGCTGGTGATCCTTCTGGGGATCTCAGTCATCCCCAGAAAGAACACTTTGAAACCCTAGAGTGTTAGCTCTAGAAAAGAACGCATGATTGTCTATTCCAATGTTCCCAGTTTTGAAAGAGGAAATAGTACCAGAGAGATTAAGTGACTTAGTCAAAGTCACACAGCTAGTTAGCGGCAGGGACACATGATAATCAGCATGAGTTGATTTGACACTGGGCCTTTCAGAATTCTAAAACATAAAGTGGTTTAGTCGCTAAGTCATGTCCAACTCTTGTGAGCCCAGCACCGCCAGCCTCCTCTTGTACGAGGGATTTCCCAGGCAAGAGTACTGGTGCGAGTTACCATTTCCTGCTCCAGAGGATCTTCCTGACCCAGGGATTGCACCCAGGTCTTGTGCACTTCAGGCGGTCTCCCACATCATTGCAGGCAGATTCTATATCACATTGGTGTCAGGATTAGTGAGGGGCTGGGATGGGTGTGGCTCAAATGCATGCTACTAGAGCACATGTTACTAGCACTAGTCTGCTGACCACACTAACTGTTCCCAGATTTTGGCTCCCATTCTATGAGAACGCTCTTATCTCTCCATTGGGTTACATCTTACCTTCTATGATTTCACTTTTGAAATTACAATTTTTTAAATTATTTTTTATATTTAAATGTGTGCTTTTTTATTGGTGATGCAAAAAACCAAAATATTGATACTTGCGACCCCATGGACTGCAGCCTACAAGGCTCCTCTGTCTATGGAGTTTTCCAGGCAACAGTACTGGAGTGGGTTGCCATTACCTTCTCCGGTCATGAGGGTAGAGCCTAATGATCTTAGCCCCATAAGCTAAGCCTGACACTCAGCGCCCGGGACAAATTTCAACACTCAAGGGTTTGTGGCTGTTATGAGTGGGGTGTCTGCATGACAGCTGTTAAAGACATATAGTTACGGAAGTAAGAGGACCCTGGCTCAACCTGTTTGCAGAAATGATCCAACCTCAAAATTCCCCTCCCTGCCTCTCAGCCAGGCAAACAGCTCAGGTCTTTGGACTGCAGCTGGCAACTGTGATGACAGCAGAACCTAGAACTCTCCCCCATGCTGCTGGCTTCCCCTGTGGCTCAGCTGATAAAGAATCCGCCTGCAATGTGGGAGACCTGGGTTCAATCTCTGGGTTGGGAAGATCCCCTGGAGGAGGAACAGGCTACCCACTTCAGTATTCTGGCCTGGAGAATTCTGTGGACTGTATAGTCCATGGGTCGCAAAGAGTCAGATACAACGGAGTGACTGTTACTCACTCACTCACTCAGCGCTGGTGGCAGAACTGCACAGATGATGATGACAGACTCTCTCCTTGATCAGACTAATGCCAGACTCCACCAAGCCCCTTTAACAGGCTATCCACTTCAGTATTCTGGCCTGGAGAATTCTGTGGACTGTATAGTCCATGGGGTCGCAAAGAGTCAGACACAACGGAGTGACTTTTACTCACTCACTCAGCGCTGGTGGCAGAACTGCACAGATGATGACGACAGACTCTCTCCTTGATCAGACTAATGCCAGACTCCACCAAGCCCCCCTTCTGAGTCCTCTGTGGCCTGCTTAGTCCAGTTTTAGCAAGATTTCTGCTAAGTCAGTTTAGAGAGAATCCCCCATCCTTAATATCTGATTACCCCTGATATCTGATCGAGTTCCTCATTCTCCACCTTTGATGTATAAATCCTCGACCTGCCTTCAGCAGGAATCCTGTTAAGTGGCTTCACCAAGAATCCCCCTTGCGTAGATGTCTCCTCCAGTATTGTCCCATCGACGCCTTGTCATTCTGCTCCTTGCTTGGAAATCCCCGGCCGTCTTTGCCATATTCAGAGGTGAACCTTGATCTCTCTCCACTATTGCCATAGTCTTGACCCCTATTGCAATAGTTCTGAACAAAGTCTTCCTTACAGTTTTAATAAGAGTCAGAACAAGATTGTACTTTAATAGGATTGAGAGGTGGGAAGGATAAGCATCCTTACTTTGTTGCTTCTAACATTAGAATCCCTGTCTACTTTGCTTTTCTTTGTTTACCTAACAACCTCTGATGGAGTTTAGCTCCCAAAGTTGTTTTCTGCTGAAGAGACTGTACCTCACCATCTTATAGTTCTCACTGATTATTTAATATACTGGCATTGGTGCTGGTTTGTATACTTCTGTGACTAACTTAATCATGGAGCAGTATACCCACGGCAAGCATACTGACAGAAAACAAGTTTCTGGGCCCACAAAAGACAGGCCCAGAAGGTGAGACCTGGCCACAGTGAGCTACAGCATTTAAGAATTACTGCTGGAGCTTAGATGACGGAGCTACTAGTGAACATCAGCAACCAGTTTTTGAAAAGTCAATAGGTAGTTAGAGATGAGGAAATAATGTGGATAATAGAAATTATTTTGTCCATTGCATTCAAAATTTAATCTTTTTTTTTTTTCATACTGTTTACAGTCTAAGACTCAATATACATTTTGTATTGTCACCCTTTATCGCTCAGATTTGCCCATGGCTCTATCCTGACTTGGAAATATAATTATAATGCAGAATCTGGTTCAGAGGTCCTGGTGGGGTGGAGACAGGAGTCTGTGTTTCTGGAAAGCTTCCAAGTGTTGCAGATGCTGTTGGTTTGGGGCACTTAAGAGTGTAAGAGGTGAGGTGTCATCGTCTCTAGTCTAGAGTATTGGTGTAAACCCCTAACTGGTCTCCCTGCCTCTTTTTCCAGTCCATTCCCTATGCTGCAGCCAGTGTGGTCTTTCAAAAATGCAAATCTAAACGAGTTCTGCCAGTTTTTCTTCTTCCCATAACCCTCAGAGCCTCAGAGCCTGCTGCTGTCTCCTTCCTGGCCTTCAGGCACCCACTCCTGTCTCAGGCTCACTCTTCCAGCCCCCATGAATCAGACTCCATTCCTGTAAGCACCTGTCAAGTCGACTTTTCTGCTTTCTCACAAGTTCTTCTCATCTGACAAACATTATTGCTCCTATTTCCCATCTTCACCCTTCTCATGTCCTCCCAAGTTATGAACCTTTCTCTCCTCTCTGATCTCTTCCATTCATTGTACTTATCAACCTATATAATTACTTGTCTCAAATTTCTATCACTAGATCATGAATGAGGGAGAGAAGTACCTGTATTTGTTTTAATTGAATCTCCGTCACATTGTTTCACATATAGAAAATATTCAAAATATATTTATTGAGTTGAATCAGAAAAGGGAGAGTGTTAAGGAAGCAGTAGCCTGTAAAGGTTTCAAACTGATACCTCATTTGGTCTACTCCAGAGAGTCACAATCAGGGTTACTAAATATTAAGGACAAAATTGATTAGGTCGTCAAACTGACAATCTGAAGAACTGTAACTACTTTAGAATAAAACCATGCTTGCAGTTCCGTTTAAATTCTGTCTGATCTAAGCAATACAGAATACATTTTTTACACATAAAACAAAGGAGCCTTGACCAGGTGTTCTCAGTTTTCACAGAAGGGCTAACAAATATAAGCATAAATTATAGTTAGATATGCAAAATACAGAAAGATTAGATAGTAAGAGTAGGGGTTAGATAGACTGTGAGAGACCCTTTTGAAAAATGTTTCACATGATAAGTAATTTTTAGATCTTAGTTTGTGAGATGTTGTAGATGGATTCTAACGATTATAATCTTTAATAGCATCTTGTAACTTTAAATGAACTTCAGAGATGCATTGTAAAAGAAAAATCAAAATGGTACAAACTCAAGAATAAAACAGGCACACATGCCTAACATAAAAATCTGTGTGGCTGAAGTATATCAATTCAATGAAGTTTATTTATTGTATTATATACAAAAGTATAATTGATAATCTGTTGCATTTTCATGTTTTTCTTTCACTAGAGAAAGAAAAACATGACTAGAGACTTTATTTTTTTTGGAAAGAGACTAGAGACTTTATTTTTTTTGACTAGAGACTTTATTTTTTTAAGGAAAGAATGGCATGTGAAAGTACTAGGATCCACCTGACCTTTTCGTTTTCTCATTACCTGATCCCAAATTTCTGATCTGGCTCAGGATTCTGGCTCAGGATTCTGGTGTAAAATAAACTACTGGATTCCCATCAAGGTACTCCCCAAGGGAACCCACCTGCCCCACCCTATGAATTCCTCAGGGTGAACAATGCTCCCATTGTTTATCTTCATTCATTACTCTCAGAGCCACACTTGGTAGAAGCCAGAAGCTGCCCATACCCACCTTCTTAGAAAGAATGAAGGAAAAAACAGAGTTAGGAAATGATTCAGTGTATCAAAGTATCTTTTTGTGTTTTGTGTGCAAGAATATATAATATTTCCACGGGTGTGAATTTGCTTTCAATACAAATATGCTAAACCTATTATTTACTGATTACTTACAGGCTAGAACTTAAAAAAAACAAACCTCCCTTTTTACTTCTGTAGTTGTGGCTGCCCAAGGGCTTCTGCGGGGCTTCCCTGGTAGCTCAGCTGGTAAAGAACCTGCCTGAAATGCAGGAGACCCCAGTTCAATTCCTGGGTCCCGCAAGATCTCCTGGAGAAGGGGTAGGCTACCCACTCAAGTATTCCTGGGCTTCCCTGGTGGCTCAGATGGTAAAGAATCCGCCTTCAGTGCGGAAGACCTGGGTTTGATCCCTGAGTTGGGAAGATCCCCTGGAGGAGGGCATGGCACCCCACTCCAGTATTCTTGCCTGGAGACTCCCAGTGGACAGAGGAGCCTGGCGGGCCACAGTCCACGGGGTCTCAGAGCTGGACACGACGGAGCGACTAAGCACAGCACATCACAAGGGCCTCTGTAGTTGTGGCCCCCGGGCTTAGTTTCCCCATGGCATGCGGAATCTTCCCGGACCAGGGAGCCAACTCATGTCCCCTGCATTGGCAGGTGGATTCTTAACCACTGGACCACCAGGGAAGTCTGCTGCTGCTGCTAAGTCGCTTCAGTCGTGTCAGACTCTGTGCGACCCCATAGACGGCAGCCCACCAGGCTCCCCCATCCCTGGGATTCTCCAGGCAAGAACACTGGAGTGGGTTGCCATTTCCTTCTCCAATGCATGAAAGTGAAAAGTGAAAGTGAGGTCGCTCGGTCGTGTCCGACTCTCAGCGACCCCATGGACTGCAGTCTTCCAGGCTCCTCCTTCCATGGGATTTTCCAGCAAGAGTACTGGAGTGGGGTGCCATTGCCTTCTCCGGGGAAGTATGCTAGAACTTCTTATACATATTTTATCTTGTCTTTGTGACAACCAGGAAAGTTAGATATTATACTTCCCAGGGAAGAGAAGCCCAGAGAGAATCAGTCCCAGGCGGTGGCTGATCCGAGATCCAGACTTGGATCAACCTCATTTCTAAGCCTAAATTCTTTCCTCTTCAGTTCTGCTGCCTTCCAGAAAGCAAAGCCCCAAAGATAATCTCATTGGAAGTTTCGACTAACTTTAGTCAAAAAATAGAGGAAAAAAAGGAATGCATGTGTGAACAGATTCTATCGGGGGTATCCAAAAAGCGCTTGACGGACCGATACTGGACCTTAGAGAGGCTATTGGTACCCCCCCCCCTCCTCACCCCCGTCCCAATACTTCTGTCTCTCGGCTTCCGCGGGTGTTAATTGTTACCCAGGAAAACCGCAGCGCGCGGAGCTGTAGCGAGGTTATGGTAGAGCGCTGAGGTCTAGCGATCTGGAGACGTCAGTCTTTAAAACGTGTATTCAGTCTGTTCTAGTTCACTTCCACTACCCCTTTCCCACCTAGCTATTCGCTAATAGCCTTGTAATTCTCCCCTCTTCCAAACTGGCCTTCCGGAAACCCTCCTTCACCCGCCAGATAATCGGATCATGTCATTCCTCTCGTCTGAACGCTCCGAGGCTGCTCCTTGCTCCGAGGATGAAGTTTAAACGCCCTTCCAGGCCCTCCGCATTCGGCCCCTGCTCAGTACTCTGGCTTCCTACTCCCGGCCATGAACTCGCGTGTTCGCCTTTCTGCCCCCACGCAGGCCCTTTCCTCCCTCAGCTCTTCTGCGCAGCAGGTAAGTTCTCCTGCCCCCGCCTTCAGCTTTCCCGAGTCCCATTCACTCTCCGAGCCTCAGCTTAGATGCCACTTTTTAAGTGAAGCCTTTCGTGTCTAATTCCTACCTGCAGTCTCGACTCCTGCCATCTAATTAGACCTTCCTGGGTGTACTCCACTGGCGCTCTTCGTCTACGATCGCAATTTGCATTGCATACTTGCCTAATTATTTTTAATGTCTGCCAAGTGTCACAAGGTTTTAGCGCCGTGCCTGGAAGTCACGCTTCTCAAACCTAGTAACTTTTCAATGAATGAATGAATGAGGGAACTTGAACTGGATGTTGTCACCATCATCCTACCGTGACAATATTTCGAGGCCCTCCATTGCTACTGTCAGTGGCATGCTCACCCCCGTGGGCTTAGCTACGCCCTGGAGGAGAGTAGGCGGCGCGCCCACCCCTCGCTCCGGCACTCTGGGGACGCCCCGGGCACTGTGCGGCTCGGGGCGGGTCTCACCGCCAGGAGTCCTCCGGGCTCCCAGGTTCACGTGCACCGGGGAGGAGGGGCGGAGGAAAACGAGAGCGTGTGCTGGGAGCTCCCGGTGCGCCTCCACGCCGGCGGCCCGCCGCCACCCGGGAGCCACTTCCTCCTTGGGGGCCGGCGTGCGGGGCGGGGCAGGAGACGCCCCCGCCGGGCCGGGCGCCGGGCCGCCCCAATGAGATTCGGTGCCCGGCCGCGGCTGCGCCCAGTCCCAGGCGCTGCGCTCGGCCGCGGAGGAGGCGGCCGGCCGGGGCGGCGGCGGCGGCGCTGCGCGCGCCAAGGGGAGGCCGAGCCTGCCAAGCTGGCGCCCGGCGGGGCCATGGTGGCCGGCGCCCGCGGCGGCTGCGCGCAGGCGGGGGCTGTCCGGCGCGGCCTCCTGGCCCTGCTGCTCGCGGTCTCCGCGCCGCTCTGGCTGCAGGCGGAGGAGCTGGGTGAGTGGGGCGCGTCCGGTGGGCGGCGGGCTGGGCCTGGAGGGACAGCGCGCGGGGGAAGTCGGAGTCGCAGCCTGCGCCTGGAGTCCCGCTCTCTCCGGCCGATGGCGGCTCGGCTCAAACATAAGTTACTGCATTCCTACCGCTCCCCACCAAACTCCGTCCTTCGCCCGCAGACACTTCGCGCCTCCCCACTTTCTCTCTCCCCCTCCGTTGGGTTCCTGGCTTCCTGACTCCGCGGGCCCCGCGAGAAGTGACATGGCCCGGGGGTCGCGAGCTGAAGACCCCAGCCGTAGGGGGAGGGTGTTAGCGGGGGAGGCGCCTCTCAAACCTTTTGCAGAGCTGCCCACAGTCAGCCGCCTCTGTCCCTGCGCGGGGTGTGAGTTTCTGGCTGGCACGGATGGTTGGGAAACGATTTCCCGAGGTCCGCCCTGGGAAGCCGGCAGCCCCAAACAGGCCGCCCCTCTAGAGTGAGCTGCTGCGCCCCGAGTTGGGACCGTGTGGCTGGGCTCCTTCTCGGGGGTCTGAGCGAGTCTCCCGACCTGGCTGATCGTTCTCTGGACCTGGTTCTTGCCTTCAAGTTGGACCTCATTAGCCCACCGGCGAGTTTACTGCTGCTTATCCAGCAGATGAAAGCAGTAACAAGCCGTTTCACCAGCTGTAGGCAAATCCCTGAAATGTAGTTCGTTATTGATCGCGAGGGACAGCTTTCTTGCGGAGTTTTCCGGTGTTCCCCCCTGCCTTACTGTTGTGCCTCTGCAACTCAGGTGATTTAATGGCAGTGCATCTATCCAGAGTATTTTGACGGCTCCCCACCCCGTATTTTCTAATGGGGCAAGAATCAAAGCTAAACCAAAGGCAGGCGTTTTGGTCACTGATCTGTATTCTCAGTCTGAAACTCTGATATTCAAGATGTTGGTTTTGGTTCCTAAATTAGCTTACATATCTATTTGTTAGGAAAGAAAGAAAAAAAAAACAAAACCCTAAAGTAGCAGAATGCTAAGAATGTTGTAAAATATTGACAAATGTATGTGCTTTTATTAAATATGTAAGATTTTGATCATGGGTGTTTTAAGCCCTTAGGAAATATTTCTCAGGTCATTGTTTGAAGATGCACCTTCAGTACTGTACGTCTATGAATAGATCCAGCAATGTGTTCCTATACCAGTCTGGCCACAGCTGTCACCATCTTTCCAAATGCAGCTTTTTTAGATGTTATATGGCATCCAGACTGTTAACTGGGTGCTTTATAGAGCAGTCTCTCGGAAGTAGTGCAATTGCTTAGATTCCTAGACCTTCACATTTGATATTTATTGCACAAAATTGTTGGAAGAAGATGTCGTGTTTCCATGAAGAATCCTGTATATATAGGATGTTAAAAGAACCAGTAAAGGCATAGGCATTCAAACACAAAAGAAGTAAAACTTAGATTTGGCACATTTACTGAAAAAAAATCTGGGAACTCGAGTTCTGATATCTCTTGGGTGAAGAGGCATAATCAATGATTTTTGAGTATCTCTCACATCTGTGGTATTTCGGATTAGCCCTTGATCACCTTTTTTCAAGTTTTCGTAAATTTAAGTATGCAAACCCATTTTAGGTTTTGAAATATGCTACTGGGTATATAGTTGTATGGTGATCTTCAGTGATGTTAGTACTCTTAATGTTTAAAAAGTAAGAATCGTGCCTTAGCATGAATCTAGTTTTGTTGAGAAGACTCTGTTTATTGCATTTTACCATCATTGTTTTTGAAGGTAGCTTAGTCTGGTGCTTCTTGGCTTCCCAACCTGCCTGATCACCACTGTCTCCAGAAGCTTTGTAAAGCCCCAAACCCATACTGTGAATCAGAACATCCAATGGGTGGGGCCTGGGAAGATGCGATTCTAAAAAGTTCCCACAGGTAATTCTGATTCAAATCAGCTTTGAGATGGTGGAAACATCTGATATTGTATAATGTTATTTATATATATCATACATATTATTATAACATATATAATACTGCATAATGATAATATGATAAAGTGCTACTACCATCTGTGTCACTGACCATTTAATATTAGACTTTTATTCACTGTGTTGTTTCAGTAAATAAATGTGATAAATTAATCTGAATATTTATAAGCCTAGTCAATGAAATTATTCATTTTTTTAAAAAAGTCAGAGCCTGGTGACCCCTGAAGCTATATTGGTTCCTTGTAAGACTGCTGCTTGCCTATGTTTTTGCTATATATATATATATATATATATATATTTTTTTTTTTTTTTTCCTTTCTTCTATATTCACTGCCAGATAGGCCCCAGACATTAGGGCTTGATGAGCAGAATATGGGCTGATTTTTGTTCCTTCTTATGCCCTGCTCCTCTAGACCCACTTAACTAATGTTAAGTATTTCCACAGATTGTTTCACATGATTTTGACTTTACATAATATCACATTTGGGGCTTCCCAGGTGGCTTAGCGGTAAAGAATCTCAGTGCAGGAGATGTGGGTTCCTATAAGCCTAGTCAATGAAATTATTCATTTTTTAAAAAAAGTCAGAGCCTGGTGACCCCTGAAGCTATATTGGTTCCTTGTAAGACTGCTGCTTGCCTATGTTTTTGCTATATATATATATATATATATATATATTTTTTTTTTTTTTTTCCTTTCTTCTATATTCACTGCCAGATAGGCCCCAGACATTAGGGCTTGATGAGCAGAATATGGGCTGATTTTTGTTCCTTCTTATGCCCTGCTCCTCTAGACCCACTTAACTAATGTTAAGTATTTCCACAGATTGTTTCACATGATTTTGACTTTACATAATATCACATTTGGGGCTTCCCAGGTGGCTTAGCGGTAAAGAATCTCGGTGCAGGAGATGTGGGTTCCATCCCTGGGTTGGGAAGATCCCCTGGAGAAGGAAATGACAACCCACTCCAGTATTCTTGCCTGGGAAATCCCAAAGACAGAGGAGCCTGGCAAAAGAATCGGACACGACTTAAGGACTAAAACAACAGCAGTAACGTCACATGTATGTTGATCATCAGCATTTCAGTTTGTATAAATCCATAGGCTTGGGCTTAGGTCTTCTTACCTTGATTATCAGCTTTGTGAAATAAAATACCTTTTATTCATGTGAGGAACTGATGCTCATTAAAAATCTCTGAGTCTCTCTTCACCAAAACATTTGGAAATGGATATTAAAGATTTCCTTCTTGTGATTTAAGTATTAGAAGAATAAAAATAAGCAGTTAATCTCTGTGGAAACTTGTAAGCATATAACTAGGTACAGAAAATTTGATTATACGATTCTGCCCAACTCTAACTTTTTACTTTCAGCAGTTCTGCTTTTAAGCCATTCGTCCTTTACATTTGGTTCAACAGGGGACAGCTGATGTCTGATGCTCTGGGTGAGTGGCTTTTTAAAAAGTAGTCCCGACTTTCTTCTGGCACCTTCTGCATCAGTGCGTGCAGTTATCCCGGTTTTTCCTTCTTCTTGAAGGTCTGCCATTTGGTCAACGTGATGAACTCTAAGTTCTGGAGGGCAGTGACTGGGATTGTCTTTATCTTCATAGCACCGGACCAATAAATGTTTCTCGACTTGAACTGAACAGTGTATTTTTATTTAGGAGATATTTTCAAATTGTCCTCCTTAGAGGAAACTAAGTAATAAAGGGTTTATCAAAGTTCTTATGAAGGCACATCCGATGCTTCCACTAAGTAGCTCTGTTTCACACCCCCAGCTCTCTTGGCATGCTTATTTCTATACATCAGGATGCCTTCTAAATGCAAGTGCAGCAGAAAGAATGGAGGGTGGCCACCAGAAAAATATGTCTTTCGGCACTGGTAGGTGCGATCTGTAACCGGCACCCTGAAACATTAAGTTATACCATATATTTCAGGGGAGAGAAAGTTATGCTGAAGGATTAATTAAACACATCAAAGGATGTAGTTAAAACAGGATTTGAACTCTGAAGTGTCTCAAACTGTACTTATGAACTTTTCATAAGTTGAACCCTTTTACCTTAGGGTACTGGAACAGACTAGAAAATCATTAAAGATCACAACTTGGAAATAAGCAAGACATTTGACATTTATAAGAAACTAAATTTTTATTTTTCAGGTGCAAGGGGAAATTAACTGCAGCATGTAGCAAAGATTTTAGTCATGTTAAAGCAGTGGGGTTACGGGACAGGGGAGAGGGACTTGTTAAGGGAGATATTTCCTAGAGAGTTTTGGACTTACTGCTATGATTGTCCTGAATTATGAAGTCAAATCCCTGCATATTAGAGTAACCAGCTGTTTTGAAATTTTAAGGAGATGTCTGACTCTGCAATGCCATGGACTGTCCATGGGATTTTCCAGGCAAGACTACTGGAGTGGGTTGCCATGCCCTCCTCCAGGTAAGGAGATAATACACAATACCTGTTTGGACTTGCTGTTAGCACAGAGAACTCAATAAATGGTAGCTATCTTACTAATCATGAAATTAAAAGACACTTACTCCTTGGAAGAAAAGTTATGACCAACCTAGATAGCATATTCAAAAGCAGAGACATTACTTTGCCGACTAAGGTCCGTCTAGTCAAGGCTATGGTTTTTACTGTGGTCGTGTATGGATGTGAGAGTTGGACTATGAAGAAGGCTGAGCACCAAAGAATTGATGCTTTTGAAGTGTGGTGTTGGAGAAGACTCTTGAGAGTCCCTTGGACTGCAAGGAGATCCAACCAGTCCATTCTGAAGGAGATCAAGCCTGGGATTTCTTTGGAAGGAATGATGCTAAAGCTGAAACTCCAGTACTTTGGCCACCTCATGGGAAGAGTTGACTCATTGGAAAAGACTCTGATGCTGGGAGGGATTGAGGGCAGGAGGAGAAAGGGACGACCGAGGATGAGATGGCTGGATGGCATCACGGACTCGATGGATGCGAGTCTGAGTGAACTCTGGGAGTTGGTGATGGACAGGGAGGCCTGATGTGCTGCGATTCATAGGGTCGCAAAGAGTCGAACACGACTGAGCGACTGAACTGAACTGTTAATTTGACACATACAGAGACCCTTTGTTCTGCCTCCCCCACTGCCTCTTGGAACTCATTCTCTACCACACTCCATGTTCCCAGCCATACTGGCCCTCTCACCATTTCTCGGGGGTGTCAGCCTCCCTACTAGCTCAGGGCCTTTGCATGTGTTACTCCCTCTGCCTGGAACAGGCTTGTCCCCAGATGTCCACCCGACTTCCTTCCCCATCAGTCTTTCTTCAAACCTTGCCTTTAGAAGGAGACCAGCCCTAACCACCTGGAGCCCTCTCGTATTCCCCAGAACTCCACAAACCCCACTCTCTGCTTGCAGTTTTCTCCAGAGCACTTTGTATCATCTAATAGAGTAATTTATACTTTTCTTTGTTGTCTGTCTTCCTGCCATGAGAATGCAAGGTCCATGAGAAGCCTGGGGCCGTAAATAGTGGCCAGCTCATGGTGGGTGCTCAGTAGGAAATGGGTGCCCAGTGAGGATAGGGTGAAAAGGCAGTGAGAAACCAGTTTCTGCCCTGTGGTTGAAGACTCGGAGCTGACTCTAGCTGAGAATCACAACCTGAACAAGACAAAATATTGAAGTTGTATGTCTAGTCCAACTGCTATTTGTAAACAGAAAGTCTGAAAATACAGGTTTAAAATAGAGGAACTCACACAGAAGCAGAAGATATTAAGAAGAGGTGGCAAGAATACACAGAACTGCACAAAAAACATCTTCACGACTCAGATAACCATGATGGTGTGATCACTCACCTAGTGCCAGACATCCTGGAATGTGAAGTCACATGGGCCTTAGGAAGGATCACTACAAACAAAGCTAGTGGAAGTGATGGAATTCCAGTTGAGCTATTTCAGATCCTAAAGGATGATGCTGTGAATGTACTGCACTCAAAATGCTAGCAAATTTGGAAAACTCAGCGATGGCCACAGAACTGGAAAAGATCACTTTTCACTCCAATCCCAAAGAAAGGCAATGGCAAAGAATGTTCAAACTACCACACAATTGCATTCAACTCACATGCTAGCAAAGAAATGCTCAAAATTCTCCAAGCCAGTCTTCAACAGTATGTGAACCATGAACTTCCAGATGTTCAAGCTGGATTCAGAAAAGGCAGAGGAACCAGAGATCAAATTGCCAACATCCGCTGGATCATCAAAAAAGCGAGAGAGTTCCAGAAAAACACCTACTTTGTTTATTGACTAAGCGAAAGCCTTTGACTATGTGGATCACAACAAACTATGAAAATTCTTCAAGAGATGGGAATGCCAGACCACCTGACCTGCCTCCTGAGAAATCTGTATGCAGGTCAAGAAGGAACATTTAGTACTGGACATGGAACAACAGATTGGTTCCTAATTGGGAAAGGGGTACGTCAAGGCTGTCTATTGTTACCCTGCTATTTAACTTATATGCAAAATACATCATGCAGAATGCCAGACTTGATGAAGCACAAGCTTGAATCAGTATTGCTGGGAGAAATATCAATAATCTCAGATATGCAGATGACACTACCATTATGGCAGAAAGCAAAGAAGAACTAAAGGGACTCTTTTTTTTTTTTTTAAAGGGACTCTTGATGAAAGTGAAAGAGAGTGAAAAAGTTGGCTTAAAGCTCAACATTTAGAAAACTAAGATCATGGCATCTGAGCCCATCACTTCACGGGAAATAGATGGGGAAGCAGTGGAAACAGTGACAGACTTTATTTTTGGGGGGCTCCAAAATCACTGCAGATGGTGACTGCAGCCATGAAATTAAAAGACACTTGCTCCTTGGAAGAAAAGCTATGACCAACCTAGACAGCATGTTAAAAAGCAGAGACATTACTTTGCCAACAAAGGTCCTCCTAGTCAAAGCTATGGTTTTTCCAGTAGTCATGTATGGATGTGAGAGTTGAAGTATAAGGAAAGCTGAATGCTGAGGAATAGGTGCTTTTGAACTGTGGTGTTGGAGAAGACTCTTGAGAGTCCCTTGGACAGCAAGGAGATCCAACCAGTCCATCCTAAAGGAAATCAGTCCTGAATATTCATTGGAAAGCTGATGCTGAAGCTGAAACTCCAATACTTTGGCCACCCACTGAGAACTGACTCTTTGGAAAAGACCCTGATCCTGGGAAAGATTGAAGGCAGGAGGAGAAGGGGATGACAGAGGATGAGATGGTTGGATGGCATCATTGACTCAATGGACATGAATTTGAGTAAGTTCCGGGAGTTGGTGATGGACAGGGAAGCTTGGCATGCTGCAGTCCATGGGGTTGCAAAGACTTGGACACAACTGAGCGACTGGACTGAACTGAACTTCTGGTATATTCAAAGGCATTGAAGATGAAAGGAAAACTATTGTCAGACTTTCAGGTCTGGAGTATGAAAGACTAAGGGGTAATTTTGCCTTTTTGCAACTGAAGAGTCATATTGATATCATCTTTCAGATGTTCATTCTCTGCTTTTTATATAAAATTTAAAAAAATAGTTTTTCACTGTAGGGCGTTCAGGAATAGAAGAGACTTAATTGATGAGGGGGAAAAAAACCACATGGTGATTTTTAACGCAATGTAGAAATAAATTCAGACTGAGTCCTAGGCTTGGGATGGGGGTGGGGATGGGAGAAAAAGAGGAGGAAAGTCTGAGATTCATGAAAGCAGGAATGAAACAAAGCCTTTTTATTCACCACCAGCACCAAGTACAGTGCCAAGCTGATAACTGTTTCCAGATAACTGTTTCCTGAGTCAGTGCATGCATGCTGTGGCTGAGGTCTGAGAGAATGAGGTGAAGGGTAATAGTCACTTAAGTGTTTTCAGAGGAAATTGCACACATGACTGTTGTGATGTCTTTAGAGAAACCTTACATGTGTTCAGGAAAATAATTGAATTCAACCCTATAAACGGCTGGGAATCTGAGACTCCTTTCCAAACAACACTGGCAAAGCTGCCATGTTAGGTACTGGCAGTCCTGAGAGCAGGGGAGCGGGTGGTATACCGGTTTGGGCGAGGTGAGTCAGTGGTCCCTTGAGGACAGCAGGGCCCTGCTTTACCTTGAATATCATTTGGGGACAGTTTAGGTATTTACAACATTGGCACTGTGTCAAGCTATAGAGTCCTATATGCCTTGACTGTTTAATGCCACTTCTGTTTAATTATCTAGCTTTCACGAACTATCTCCAGGGAAGACGTAATTCCCCATATTTGCAGAAATGTCTTTGTCTGCTTGTATATGGTCATTTTAATTTTATATAGCTCCATTTCATAACTGAGAGTGTTTCATGAAAATACCTAAAGGTTGTGTGTGAATGATTTTTATGGAAGAAGGAAAAGGAAAAAACAACACTTTTATTTCTGATAAACATCAAGACCAGTGAATGTTAAAGGTTATGAGTTATGAAGTCCAGTTCAGTTTCGAGTGCCAGTATATAAAGCTTCCTAGAGGGAAAACGTTAAACATTTCTGTGGTTCTCACTTAAATTTTAAGTGGCTGAGTAGGTTTAATGCAGCTTTCTTATTGCTTTTCACAAAAGCAGGTTCACTTCAGATTGAAGTGTGGTTGATTCCAGTCCCAGGGAGGAAACTGTTGAGACATAATAGCTCATGGGCCCACTGGAACGTGAGATCTGTTTATTGGATTGCTCCTGCTCTGAGTTTAGAGTGGAGGCTGCTTACTGTGAGAATTACATGGACCACGATTTGCCTTTTTTCCCACTTGCCCCTAGAAACCCACTGCTTTGCCAAGAGTCTAGAATAGAAGGTAACTCAACAAAGAAATGGCCCTGTACCTGCTGTCAGTGCTAGCTCAGAAGGGTCGAAAATCTTTGAAATCCTCTTGCCTTTTGGGTAGGAAATTCCTCTTTTCTTCCCCCCAACTCATCTTTCTTTTTCTTTTTCATCCTCTTTGCTACAGTTACTGTGCTATATTATTAAGATCTTAACAGACACACTGCTTTTCCCTTAAGGTTTTAAAGTATATTAAAGATTTCATGGCATTTCTCCCCTAAAGATTTAATTTGCATCTATTAACATTTCTTCCATGGCCACAATGGCCTGAGCACACCTAAAAATACTAATGGTAATATCTTAATATCATCTAATACTCAAGTCATATTTCCCCCATTTACCTAAACATGCCTTTGGGCTATTACTGGTTGGTTCAAACAAGGATCCAAACAAGGTTCACACTTTGCAGTCAGTTATTACATCTGTTAAGTCACTTTTAGTCTACGACTGATCCCCACCCGCATACATTTTATTTTCCTGAAAGGGAGTCAGATTCAGTTACCTGGTGACGTGGCTCACATTTTAAGTTGACTTACTGCTGCTGAGTGATGTGTCCTATACTTGCACCGGCACCTAAAGTATAAAGCTGAATTAGACCTACAACTGTGATTATTAGACTCAGGCTAAATGTTCTGAAAGAGAGGGGAATACCAGACCACCTAACCTGCCTCTTGAGAAATCTGTATGCAGGTCAGGAAGCAACAGTTAGAACTGGACATGGAACAACAGACTGGTTCCAAATAGGAAAAGGAGTACATCAAGGCTGTATATTGTCTCCCTGCTTATTTAACTTATATGCACAGTACATCATGAGAAACGCTGGAATGGAAGAATCACAAGCTGGAATCAGGATTGCCGGGAGAAATATCAATAACCTCAGATATGCTGATGACACCACCCTTATGGCAGAAAGTGAGGAGGAGCTAAAAAGCCTCTTGATGAAAGTGAAGGAGGAGAGCGAAAAAGTTGGCTTAAAGCTCAACATTCAGAAAANGTTTTGCAGAGTTAGTCACGTGTTTCTAGTCTGTGGCTGCGACTATCATCCATTATTTTTTCAGGAAAACTAAAGATTTAGAATAATTGAAGTTTTACCATCGTAACTTCTATTTACTCTATTTATTCTCACAAAGAATAAAAAGACTCTTCTCCCCTTGCTCTTCCATTCTTTTCCAGGCAACACATAAAGTAAAAAAGTTAAGCACAATTGGAGGGTAACAAAGTTTACAAGAGAGGATGGCTGATGGCTGTCTCTTATACACATCTAGATGTGTATAAGAGACAGGTAAACAACATTTTAAAACCTTACCTTTGTAATTTTTTTTAATAAAAAAAAAATTTTTTTTTTTTTTTTTTTTTGCCTCTAACTTAATTTATTCCTGACAATTCTGAGACCTATTGAAGGAACTGAGATTAAGAGAGACTGGATCATTTACCCCAGACACATTCACTTTCTGTGCCTAAAGTGAACTCGGGGAGCACGTCCTACAGTTTTAAGTGCCTTAGGATGGTCTCCTGACTCATCTTCAAGAGATGTTCTTCCAGATGGGATCAAATTCAAGAAAGGAAGCCTTGGGGGAACGCAGTTTCAGGGGGTTTTTATGCAATAAAGTTTTAAATTAATAGCCTTTGGTTTTCTTTTAGAGGTGATTACATTTGCCACAGAAATATTAAGACCTTTAAGTGAAAAGTGTCAGTCACTCTGTTGTGTTTAACTCTTTGCAACCCCATGCACTGTAGCTCTGCCAGGCTCCTCTGTCCATGGAATTTTCCAGGCAAGAATACCAGAGTGAGTTGCCATTCCCTTCTCCGGAGGATCTTCCCCACCCAGGGATCAAAGCCAGGTCTCCTGCATTGTAGGCAGATTCTTTGCCATCTGAACCACCAAAAACCTCCAATTAGTAGCCAACCATGGGCTTTTATCCACTGTGATACATTCAGCAGGTGCAGAATACAGAATGTGCAATGGTTGTACGATTTTTACGACCATGCAATGTGACATGAATTTTATAAAGTTTACTTTTTTTTCACAAGTCTTACGTTTCATACCTCATTAGATGTATGATAAAATGCCGTCTCTTTCCCAGTGGAGATTTGCTGTTCTTTGGTGGGTAAACATTGATTGCTTTTTCCTTGTATGTGGTGCATACATGTGTGTTCCCACAAACCTTCTCATCCTGTTTCTTTGTATATTTTCCACTGTATGTTCAAATAATTCCTAAATTGATATTCTTGTCCATGTGTCAGAAATATCACTCTGACTTAAATATAGATCCTGAAATGTATTATTTTCTGTCCTAGGTGTATAAGTGAAATCTAGAGTAAATTGGTGTCAGAAATAGATGTGTTCCAATTTTAGAAATAGATACTAAAGTAAAACCATACAAAGTTTACATGTTAAGGATTTTTCATTTTTTAAAAAATTCATGGCAAGATCCCTGTTAATAATGAAGGCCATGTAAGTCTCCTAGCCTTCCCTGGTGGCTCAGATGGTAAAGACTCTGCCTGCAATTCAGGAGACCCAGGTTCAATTCCTTGGTTGGGAAGAGTCACTGGAGAAGGGAATGGGAACCCACTCCAGTATTCTTACCTGGAGAATTCCATGGACAGGGGAACCTGGCGTGCTACAGTGCATGGGATTGCAAAGAGTCAGACATGACTGAGCAACTAATACTTCACTTCCTTCCCAAGTCTCTTGCTACTCAGAGTACATCTTAAAAGGACCAGCAGAATAGTCATTATCAAGAGATTTTTGGACAAGCAGAAATTTCAGGCCCTGCGTATTAGTAAGATTTCCAGGTGGTTGCTGTGCCCACTGAAGTTTGAGAAGCAGCACTTTAATCTACTGAAACCTTCATTTACAGAGCAGCTTTTGGGAGCTACACTGGTGCAATCAAGTAGAACAACCTTTGCTGAAAGTGAAATAGTCGCCTCTCAGACTATTCCTTTAATAGTCTAGTAAAAAGCACTTACTTAAATAATTTAAAAGAGAGAGTGGTGGAATTTCTTGTAAGTTTTATGAGAAACCCTGACTTAAATATAGCTCTCTTCCTCATGTTAATTTCAAGACTAAAAGAGAAGGATTATAAATAAATAATTGTAATGTGGGTTTTAATGCTAGTTGTGCTGCTTAGCAGTAGTAGTGTGATCCTGGGCATGTCTTAAATCTGTTTCCTCACACCCAAAATGTTCACCTTTAGCAATTGCAGCCTAAATGTTTGAGTTTCATGGTCCCTGGAGTCAGACAGGTGAGGTTCACACGCCAGTTCCTCCATGGGGCTGACAACTCAGCTTCTCAGAGCCTCCATTTCTTCACACATAGAACAGGGATAATAGGAAGGACATGTGATGAAGAAAGGATGCTGTGTGCTTTCTCGGGTTATGCTGGAATCGTCCTGTCTTAAAAGATATGGGGTATGTACTTGGATGTTTGAGATTTTACTGTTTATACATAGCTGTGTGCCTGTGTGCATGAAATGTTTTATAATTTTTAAAAGGGGAATTAATAACATTAACCAAATATGATGATCCTAAAGATTAAATGAAATTAATATAAAGGCCCTTAGAACACTCAGTATGTCACTTTTTACAATAGATGATTGATAAATGCTACCTATTAGTAAGAGCCTTTCACAATTAATTTTATGGGTTTTTTTTTTTCCTGTTCTAGTAACTTTTTGGTTCTTAATAATTTAAGAAAAATCTGTCAAAGTGACAATATCTGTGTGTATGAGGGAGCAAGAGAGAAACATTTACCATTTTACATTTTTAAAAAATTATTGAAGTACAGATGATTTATAATGTGTTAATTTCTGCTGTACAGCAAAGTGACTCAGTTATATATATATATATATACACACACACACACACACACATATATATACATTCTTTTCCATATTCTTTTCCATTATGGTTTATCACAGGTTTATCACAGGTTATTAAATATAGTTCCCTGTGCTATACAGTAGGACCTTGTTTATCCACAGTTTTAGCTTCTAAAACTCAGGTGAACTTTGTACTTGGTAATATTGGAATTTTAGGACATTGAGAGAAAAGTCAATGTCTGGTTACAATTTATGTGACTATCAGTAGTATGCATATTTAACATGGAACCAAGTTTAGAAAACATAGCACATTGAGATGGGAAGGATTGCTCTTATTTATCCTCAGCTTGAGCAACTGCAGCGTGGCCATGACATCAACATCCTGACATTATTAGTAAAGGTCAGCAGCCACTTTTCTCTGACTTCCTTATCCTGAGCATCTATTCAACAGGGATAAAGCAGTCATCTTAGGTTTATTTTGCTTTATAAACAAGGGTTTTGTTTTATTTTTTATATTTGCATCTGTGAAACTAGACACTTCTCTCATACAATGTGTCCAATTTGTTACCAATTTCTCTTATGACTTAAGCACTTGTAACTTAATAACAACTTTGGGAAGTCTGACTTCAGAATATCAGTCAGATGTTACAATTTCAGCTTCTGGTTTTAGACCTCTAAAGTTTCAGATCCATCTCTCCACAACTGATCTTTGATTCCAGAAGCACTGTTCGGGGATCTCTGTGTGCCTAGGAGTCAGTCCATGTGTCCCACAGAACACCACTCCCAGGAGACACCCAATGAGCAAGGAGTCCCTTGGGAGTATTACAGCCTGCGTTCTGTTAGAACTGGGGCTTTCAGATTACCCTGAGGTGAAGAAAAGGATTCTGGGAGCTTATTTGCCTTGTAACTCTTTTTTGGTGACATGGGTGTGCTCTCCGTAAACCTTCTAGGACCAAGGGATCCACAGTGCCTACCTGACAGATGCTGAGCTGGCACTTAGTGGCCCTAGATACATCTTGAGGAATGCATTCCAGTTAGACTTTCCAGTAATTTCAAGCACTTAACACACACAGCCTTATTCATCTTTATCATGCCCAGTTTTGGTTGGTCATTTTGAAGGAAGATTGATAGAAACTTCTTAGAATCATAGAGCCAATGAGCATTACAATTTGGAAGAAGCCAGCTAATTCAAAACAATAGTCTTGATACTTTGTGTATAGTATTTTAAAAGAAAACTATAGTAATTGTAACACTGAATTCTTGCTATATGCTAGCCTCTATGCCCAGTGCTTTACTAGCACTGTATCATCTGATGCTCACAGTAACCCTAGTTGGGCACTGTCATTGTCTCTGTTGCAGATGGTGAATTGACTCCTGGAGAGGCAAAGGAACTCACTCAAGGCCACACAGCTTCCAAGGACAGAGGAAAACCCAGTGCATTGTGCTCTGCCATTTCCCAAGTATATGGAAATAGTTTATGAAATTAGAAAAACAATATGTGTCTTCCCCTCACATCCTCAATCCCTACAGTGACCTTTTTTTCCCCTTTTCGTAGGAGTCACACGACTGGAGGGTGACCAAGGAATGATGGAGTTGTCACTGATTTTATTTATACCACATTGAAGAATAGCATTAAACGAGGTTTTGAGATTTTTATTTCCATTGGGCTTAAATGATGCTTTTTAATGTGTTAATATTAAATGTATTGATGTCTTTGCACACTGATGGAAATAATCTCCCATTATATAGGGACTCTTGGGTAGGACCTCTTGAAATGATTTAATTTTCATGCATTCATATTGATTTAATTGATTTTTTTTCTTTAGCTGATAGGAAGCATTGTGTTGAGAGTTCACATGGAGAGACTTTTGACAAGTCCCTTCTGTTCCTCCCCTTTTTTTCTACTTTCATATGCCTTTCATCTGCTGAGACAAAAGTGTCATCTTCATTACATTAATAGTTATACCTTTAGCACCTATTTTATATATAGTGAGAATAAAGTTTAAGGAGATTCTTAAAGTTTAAGTTTGCAGGATTGTTTTGCAGAGTTAGTCACGTGTTTCTAGTCTGTGGCTGCGACTATCATCCATTATTTTTTCAGGAAAACTAAAGATTTAGAATAATTGAAGTTTTACCATCGTAACTTCTATTTACTCTATTTATTCTCACAAAGAATAAAAAGACTCTTCCCCCCTTGCTCTTCCATTCTTTTCCAGGCAACACATAAAGTAAAAAAGTTAAGCACAATTGGAGGGTAACAAAGTTTACAAGAGAGGATGGCTGATGGTGAAATTAGTAATAGCTTGGGAAAGCTGTTCGCCTTACCATCAGACAAAGAGCTCTGTAATAATTGCAGACTCCCTTCCGTGGTTGAAAAGATTGTAGTCATCAAGAGCTCACTTGATCTCAGACATAGGAAGAAATTCTCTCACACCCACACAGGGGTGATGGTGTATACATTAAGACCTGTTGTAACTTGAATATTACAAAGAGCAAAGACACAGCTGTAATGAAATCATGTTTCTAGAAATGGTTTCACTTCTGATATTTTAGAGCATGCTTTCCCAAATTGCAACTTGGGACCTATCTGTAAGTGGTACATTTAGTTCAATTGGCACAACCAGTATGCTTTTAATTTTAAACAAGAAAAAAATGGAATAGAGTAGGAAATATCACAGTTCATTACATATGGTAAAAAGTACTATAACATTAGGCTTTTGTTATTTATGCAGGTATATACATGTGCGCTTGCTTAGGTTGTGATGAAAAAAAATCTTTATTCTAACTATGGGCCATAAGAAAACAAGTTTGAAGACTCCTGTCTTGTTTGGTGGTCAAGTTAGTAATTAATCTTAAAGGTATTTTTGCACTAGTTGTTTAACTTCATCCAGATAATTTTCCAACAAGTGCAATTCACTTTAAAAAAAATGTTTTTAAAGCCTGAATTCATTCTTTGTAGTATTGCAGAACTTAGTCCATATCAGATATGTCTTAATTTCACTTTGCTGTTAGTGAAACATGACTTATCAAAGGGAAATAGTCTTTTAAGGAAGTTATTGTTTTCCTTTCTTAGTGTCTGGAATTACAGTAGACTAAATAAATGGTGGACTCGTGTAGACAAGCATCTGGGATTTATCTTAAGCTTATTTAGAAAATACCTTGTATAGCCATACTTCCTAGGTAGCCTATGTTAAAGTCTGAAAGAGGCATATCCATTCATTTCAGGCATTTGGAGAGCAGATATTGGGTCTGTTGGATCTGTCACTTGACTCTCAGGAATTATTGTTAACTCACCTCTCTCCCCCTCTGACTGTGAGCTCCTTCAAGTGGGAACCACATTATATTAAGTTCTGAGCTGTTTGTTGAGTAAGTTTCTAATGCCAGTTTAGGTATGTTGGTTTACAGAGACTTATACCTTAAGACTGATGCTGAACACAGCCTTTAATGTTGCAGAGAACATTAGGTGGATTTGGTAGTTTTAATTATGTTATTTTTCTGGTTTATATATCATGTACTCATAGTTTAGAAGATAATGGAAATCAACTCTAATCCTACACCATAAAAATAAACACTTTAAACCTTTTTTTTCCTTCATACTTATGTATGTGGTCAATATTGTTTTAAAATTAGTTTTCTAAAACATGGTCTTAACTTTTCCTTAATATCAGTTTGCTTGAAGACATCATAGTTTGACTCTTCTTATTTAGATTAGAGTTAAAATGTTTAACATTGGGGTCGAGATTGCTTGGGATTTATAAAACATTGATGAGTACTTGCAGCTTTCTCCAAAATCGAAGCTTCAGACATCCAGTTTTATTTCTGTGAGTTGTTTTGAGGAGGTAGAGGGTTGGTGGCTCCAGGCAAACCCCAAGATTTAGGCCCCTCATGAACTCTTCACATATTCTTCAGAAGGGAGAAGTTTTCAGCCTAAAGAGAGGAGGAAATGATACAAAGTTTAGTCATCATGTGCTTTGGCAATTAAATTACAGTTCAAAGGAAGAAGAAGATAAGCCTTGTGTGGTAGAACTTTGAAGAGTAGACAGATTTCCTGTGGCCAAACTTCCTCCTTACCCCCTTCTTGCCCTGTTCTCCCCTTGATGGTGGCTTGGTGGTAGGTCAGTGTCCCTATCCCCTCCCACCAGTGCATCACCGTGGCTCACTGTCCCGGAGTCCTCCCAACACCATGTGTAGCCTCATCCTAAACCTGATTGTATTTTTTTCCCCTTCAAGATTGACCTTTATTTTTCTTCATTTTAATAATAATAAAAAAAGACCAAAATACCTATGAATACCTCACCACCCAGCTATAGTAACCATTAACATTTCCCCCATCTTTTTCATTCATTTTTCTCTCCTCCCTCCCTTTTTTGCTGAAGTGCTATATGGCAAATCCCATACTTCATGTCATCATGTCATTTCAGCCTTACATATGTCACTTCACTTCAGTCGCTCAGTCATGTCCGACTCTTTGCGGCCCCATGAATCACAGCACGCCAGGCCTCCCTGTCCATCACCAACTCCCAGAGTTCACTCAGACTCACGTCCATCGAGTTGGTGATGCCATCCAGCCATCTCATCCTCTGTCGTTCCCTTCTCCTCCCACCCCCAATCCCTCCCAGCATCAGAGTCTTTTCCAATGAGTCAACTCTTCGCATGAGGTGGCCAAAGTACTGGAGTTTCAGCTTTAGCATCATTCCTTCCAAAGAAATCCCAGGGTTGATCTCCTTTAGAATGGACTGGTTGGATCTCCTCGCAGTCCAAGGGACTCTCAAGAGTCTTCTCCAACACCACAGTTCAAAAG
>SJYX01022961.1:40376-72417 GCA_006410675.1 Oreotragus oreotragus
GTGATCCACACAGTCAAAGGCTTTGGCATAGTCAATAAAGCAGAAATAGATGTTTTTCTGGAACTCTCTTGGCTTTTTCCATGATCCAGCGGATGTTGGCAATTTGATCTCTGGTTCCTCTGCCTTTTCTAAAACTAGCTTGAACATCAGGAAGTTCACGGTTCACGTACTGCTGAAGCCTGGCTTGGAGAATTTTGGGCATTACTTTACTAGCATGTGAGATGGGTGCTGCTACTGCTACTGCTAAGTTTTTTCAGTCGTGTCTGACTCTGTGCGACCCCAGAGACAGCAGCCCACCAGGCTGCCCCATCCCTGGGATTCTCCAGGCAAGAACACTGGAGTGGGTTGCCATTTCCTTCTCCAATGCATGAAAGTGAAAAGTGAAAGTGAAGTCGCTCAGTCGTGTCCAACTCCTAGCGACCCCATGGACTACAGCCTACCAGGCTCCTCTGTCCATGGGATTTTCCAGGCCAGAGTACTGGAGTGGGTTGCCATTGCCTTCTCCGATGGCATCCCTAAAAACAAAGGCATTTTCTCACATAACTTCAATACCATTTTCACACCCAAAAAAGTGAATAGTAGTCCCCTGATAATATTTAATATCCCAATGTCTTTTTTAAAATTAACATCAGTATTAAGAAGGATGAGATGGTTGAATGCCATCATTGACTCAGTGGACAGGAGTTTGAGTAAACTCCGGGAGATACTGAAGCAGAGGAAAGCCTGGAGTGCTGCAATCCATGGGGTCACAAAGAGTTGGACACACTTGAGCAGTTGAACAACAGCAACGTTTATTAATGGGCTTCCCCTGTGAGTCAGCAGTGAAGAATCCACCTGCAATGTAGGAGATGCAGGTTCGATCCCTGGGTTGGGAGGATCCCCTGGAGGAGGGCATGGCAGCCCACTCCAGTATTCTTGTCTGGAGAATCCCATGGACAGAGGAGCCTGTTGGGGTACAGTCTATAGGGTGGCAAGGAATTGGACACAACTGGGGTGATGACCTAGGACAAAAGCACACAGTTATTAATAGAAATACATTGCATTTGAAAGTCTAACTTTTTAAACTTGTAGTTGCTTTATAGTGTTTCAGGTGCATGGCAACATGCGTGTTATATGTGAGTGTCAGGATGAGAACCCAGACCCTAACATCTGAGGCCAAGTTTTAGTTTCTAGAGCAGCTCTCTGGGATCAGAATGAAAAGAAGTATTTCACAGTCGGTCCTCTTCTCAAGTCAGTCAAAGATTAGGAGCAGGTGGTGAGGAATGACTCTTGCCTTTCTTAAGGAAGACTTGGAAAGTGAAAGTTGCTCACCCTTTCAGAGCCAAGTGTGTCCTCTGCAACCCCACAGACTATGCAGTGCATGGATTCTCCAGGCCAGAATACCGGAGGAGGTAGCCATTCCCTTCTGCTGGGGATCTTCCCAACCCAGGGATCAAGCCCAGGCATTGCAGGTGGATTCTTTACCATCTGAGCCACCAGGGAAGCTCAAGAATACTGGAGTGGGTAGCCTGTCCCTTCTCCAGTGGATCTTCCCAACCCAGGAATGGAACCACCTTTTGCTGTACACCTGAAACATTGAGAATCAACTACATATATACTTTTTCAGATTCTTTTCCATTATAGGTTATTACAAAATGTTGAATATAATTCCCTATGCTATACAGTAGGTCTTTGTTATTTTATATATAGTAGTATGTATCTGTTAATCTCAAATCCCTAATTTAATCCCCCAACACCTCTTCCCTTCCCCTTTGGTAACCTTAAGTTTGTTTTCTGTGTTTGTGAGTTTACCTCTGTTTTATAAATAGGTTTATTTGTATCATTTTGTTTCCACATGTAAGTGATATCATGTGGTATTTGTCTTTGATTTACTTCACTTAGTATAATATCTAGGTTCATCCATGTTGTTGCAAAGGGCATTATTTCCTTATTTTGCTATAACTAGTGATATTCATATATATATATATATATATACAAACACATGCATATACACATACACACACCATATCTTTATCCATTCATCTGTTGATGGGCATTTAGGTTGCTTCCATGTCTTAGTTATTATAAATCATGCTGCTATGAAAATTGAGATGCATTTATCTTTTTGATTCAGCATTTTTATCTTTTCAGGTTAATATGCCCATAACTGGGATTACTGGATCATGTGGTAACTTTGTTTTTTTTTTTAAGGAACCTCTGTACTCTTCTCCATAGTGGCTGTACCAATTTACATTTCCACCAACAGTGTAGAAAGCTTCCCTTTTCTCCACACTCTCTCCAGCATTTATTATTTGTAGACTTTTTAATGATGGCCGTTCTAAACAGTGTGAAGTGGTACCTCATTGTAGTTTTGATTTGCATTTCTCTAGGAATTAGTGATGTTGAGCATCTTTTCATGTGCTTGTTGGCTATCCACATGTCTTCTTTGGAGCAATGTCTATTTTTGTCTTCTGCCCATTTTTTCTTTGGGTCGCTCTTTCTTTATATTGAGCTATATAAGCTATTTGTATATTTTGGAAAATAAACCTCTGGGGTTGCATTATTTGCAAATATTTTCTCTCATTCCGTAGATTGTTTTTTTCATTTTGTTAATGGTCTCCTTTGCTGTGCAAAAGCTTTTAAGTTTAATTAAGTACCCTTTATTTTCGCTGTTGTTTCCATTACACTAGGAGATGGATCAAAAGAAATATGGCTGTGATTTATGTCAAAGAATGTTCTGCCCGTGTTTTCCTCTAGGAGTGGTCTTACATTTAGGTCTTTAATCCATTTTGCATTTGTTTTTGTATTTGGTGTTAGAAAGTGTTCTAATTTCACACTTTCATGTGTTGCTGTCCAGTTTTCCCAGCACCACTTATTGCAGAGACTGTCTTTTCTGTGTTGTATATTCATGCCTATTTTGTCAGAGATTATCTGACTGTAGTGTATGGGTTTATTTCTGGACTTTCTATCCTGTTCCGTTAATCCATGTGTCTGTTTTTGTGCCAGTACCATACTGTTCTGGCTACTATAGCTTTATAGTATAGTCAAGTCAGACAGTGTGATTCTTCCAGCTTTGTTTTTCTTTCTCAAGATCATTTTGGCTATTCGGGGTTTTTTGTGTTCCCATACAGATTAAACAAAAAAATGGGGTTTTTTTGCTCCAGTTCTGTGAAAAATGCCACTGGTAATTTGATAGGAATTGCATTGAATCTATAGATTACCCCCAGTTATCTTTTAAAAATGGTTTGATAAGATTGGTTTTTTCAAATTATGGTCCAAATAAGATTCACATGGTTGTTGTGGTGCTTAAGTCTGCTTTAATCTAAAGCACTTTTAAAAACATTTCTTTGTAAAGTTCATTGTTGAAGGAACTGGGCCAGCTGTGCCTAGAATATTGCAGCCTGGATCCAGCTAATGACTTCCTTCTGGTGTCGGTACACTCGCGCTTCTGCCCCCTGTGTTTCCTGTGGACTGAAATTAGATGTAAAGTCTCGATGAGATTCAATGATTGATTCGCATGTTTTGCTTTTTGGTGAGAGTACACGTGAAGGTGTGTAGAGCACGTTTTATCCTGTCAGGAGGCTTGTAACATCTCATGGTCTCATGCAGTCATCCTGAGATCCATCAGTGAGTTTAGAAGGTGCCCTGCCTGATTCTTTTCTTTTGAAGTTCTTCCTCTACCTTCTACCCAATGATTTACCATCTGTTTGTTACCATTGCCAGATAATCTTATCAGCGAGTTGTTCATTTTAATAGACAGATGTTGTGAAAGACTCTAAAGAGAGCTCTGATAAGATATCAGTGCAGGTAGTTTTCCAAAATTAAACACAAATACCCTTATGTTACAAAATAAAACAAAGGTGAGACAAAAGGGTTTTCAAGATTCTAGAATTGGATCATGTTGGAATAGTCATCTGGCATCCACCATTGGTTAAATAGCTTTAAGGCAAGTCCACATGCATATTGTGTTCTCATCTGTGAACTGGGTCATACATTATGACCCTCTCCAACTCAACACTCCATGCTCCTTAGACAAACATGAGAACTTGGTTAGTGGAGTTAGTACAAAAAGATTTTAGAACAAAAATTCTCCTTTATTGGTTATCAGTCTGTAGTGATCTTTTTAATGCAAGCTTCTATAAATTCTTTAATTAGAGATAAGTAGAAGAGTATACAGGATCACAAAATCTAAATAGTATCGAGAAGTATAAAACAGGAAATAAAAGCACCTTTGTTTTCACCCACTGCCAGTCAAATTTAACCAGACTGATAGGGTTGTTTTTTTTTTTTTTTTTCCAATTTTTTAATTGAAATTTTTATTCTGAGATGATCACAGACCACATGCAGTTGTAAGAAATAATACAAAGAGATGCTGTGTACCTTTGCCTAGTTTCCCTGTGATAGTACCTTGCAAAACTGTAGTATAATATCATGACCACAATATTGAAGTTAATATGTTACATATGGAACATGAATTGGTAGACTTTTAAATAACTCTTGACATCTTCCTTGTTTGTGATTCTTAGAGCTGGGTTCTGAGTTAAGTGACAGAGTGTTAGGATGAGGTCGTGGGAATAGTGTTTATCTGTTCTTTTCATTTGCTTTATTCAATATATGATGCCATATGCTTTATTTATGCTCTACTTTATTCAATATATGATACCATATGCTTTATTTATGCTCTATTTTATTCAATATATAACACCATAGGCATTTTCTCTCCCTAGGCATGTCCTAGTCCCTCTCAGACATATCTTTTTTTCCCTCAACTTTATTGAGCTATAATTGACATTTGTTGTTGTGCAAGTTTAAGTCTACAATGAGTTGGTTTTATATATTTATATATTTCAAAGTTATTTAACACCATAGCATTCATTAACAACTGCTGCCACTTCACGTAATTACTGTTTCCTTTTTGTGGTGAAAACATCTAAGATCTACTCTCTTAGCAACTTCCAATTACATACTATAGTATTGTTAACTCTATCTAGTCCTTTGAAGTAATCAGAACTATGGAAAGGCGGTCGGTTGAAAATTCCTGATGTCATCAATATCCAGGAAACACATTTATTATATTAGCGCTTGCCCCAGAAAACTCCATATATAGTCTTCCATAGGTAAAAGTGAAATCGCAACTTCTGATGACAGTTGTTTGCTTTTCTAATGAATTAGGACTTAGCAGTTCTTTTCGGGTTTTTTTGGGAGAACAAAGACCTAGTTTCATTCTGCTAGATTGTGAAACGGGAAAACTTTCCCGAGAAGGCACAAATCTCCCATGTAAAGTAATGATGGGAGTGCTGAAAACTAAAACTTGCTCCTATTCTGCCAGTGTCACTGGGTGAAAGGAGTTTCCTCTTGGGCTGTAGAGTAGAAGACATTGAAAAGAAGCATAATTATAGCCTTGAATAAAAGTGACCCCCTGGGATTTTCCTTTGTCATGACATGTCACTTAAAACTTAGAATACAATAATCATGTACAGGCTGTTTCACCTGTCATTGATCCTCATTTTATATGTAGCTATGAGGTCTAGGAAAAGTTTTCACTTTCTTCTTACTTATTTATTTTGTGGCCATGCCACACAGCACGCGCGACCTTATTTCCCTGACCAGGGATCCAGCCCGAGCCTCCTGCAGTGGAAACGTACAGCCCCAACCGTTAGACTGCCAGGAAGTTCTCTCTTTTCTCTTATAAAAGCAGAGTTTCATAGTACTAAGAAAAGGGACATTTCAGTGTTTGACCAGTGATATCTTGGTGGCTTAGAGAGGGTGATTTATATGTGCATTTCTATGCAGAATTATACACTAACTTGTTCACAAGAAAAAAAATCGGCAGACTCTAATTTTGACTAATCATAATGGGAAAGACAGGAGGAAGAGGAAAAACAGCATTGGGATTTTGAATCCAGAAAGGACTGGAAGACTGAGGCTGATATGACAGACAGGGAAGCCCAGAGGGCGAGAAGATTTGGGCACAAAGGCTGTGCAGTTTGTTCTCACATTGGAGGTGATAGCCGTATTTCTGGACTCAGGCTCAGTCCCTGGGTTTGAAAGATCCCTTGGAGAAGGAACGGGCAGCCCACTCCAGTATTCTTGCCCGGGAAATTCCTTGGACAGAGGAACCTGGTGGGCTGTAGTCCCCAGGGTCACAGAAGAGCAGGACATGATGGAGCAACTAGCAACAACACTAGTTGCTTTAGGGTGTTCAGTCAGAGTGCTCAAAATCAGTGCCTGCAGAGACGAGGCGCGCCATGGAAATGAGTGACCAGGACCTGGTGGGGAGTGAGGGCATCTGTCTCTATCGAAAGGACAGCTAGAATGCCTGCTGGTGTGATTGCCATGTCTTCTGGTTTCCAAGAGACATTATGCATTAGATTTTTTTTTTTTTTTTTACTAAAGCCTTTAAGAGCAGGTAAATACTTCAAGTTTTAAATTAAAACTTTGTTCCCTATGTGCTTCTGCAGCATATGCATTACTCTAGTATAATTTCCGTTTAATTCTCAACAATTTTGTACTTACAGCCAGAGAGCTCCAGAAATATATTTTTGTTTAGTTCCTAAGTCATGTCCAATTCTTTATAACCCTTTGGACAGTAGCCCGCCAGGCTCCTCTGTCCTTGGGATTTCTTAGCAAGAAGACTTAAGTGGGTTGCCATTCCCTTCTCCAGGAGATCTCCCCAAAGCAGGGATTGAACCCGCATCCAGAAATATATTTTACAGCTATCACCTCAAGCATTAAGAACCAAACTTACAGCCTTTGTCCTCAAACCTGCTTGCCCTCTGGGTTTCTCTTTTTGTCTTATCAGCCTCAGTGTTCCAGTCATCTCTGGACTCAAAATCTCAATGTTGTTTTTTCCTCCTCCTGGCTTTCCCATTATAATAGGTTGAAACCCAAGTCCATTCACTGATTTTTTTTCTCGTGAACTTCCTTCTGTTTTTCATTCCCTTCCCATCGCAGCTATGGTATTTCTAACCCTCCTCCTGCTCTCTGATGCACGTTCTCCTGCCTTCTAGTTCCTATCTCGAGTCTTTTTCAAATACCTCTTTCATTATCTCTCTTCTCAAAATCCTCTGTGGACCTCTATTACAAGTCATATAAATTCCACAACTTCTGCCTAGACCTTCAGGTTTCAGAGTAGCTTTATCTTAGCCGTCTATCTCCATTTCCCCTTGGAACTAACTTCCTGCTTCTTTAGGTCAACTCTCCTCTAATCCAAGGCTTCCTTGGTGGCTAAGATGGTAAGGAATCTTCCTGCAATTCAGGAGACCTGGTTTAAATCCCTGGATGGGGAAGATCCCCTGGAGGAGGAAATGGCACTCCACTACAGTATTCTTGCCTGGAGATTCCCATGGACAGAGGAGCCTGGTGGGCTACAGTCAATGGTGTCGCAGAGTCGGACATGACTGAGCTACTAAATGGCAACCATCACTGTTTGGGCTGCAAGCCTCAGGGCAAGAAGGAAGTGGGATAAAAGAAGACCCCAGACGAATCCTGTAGTAGGGGCTAGGCTGGAGAAGGAAGAAGGCTGCCTAGGGCTTCAGATTCCCATGATGCCCTAGCTGGGTCTTCTGCTATAGGAGGCTTTGGTCTGCCTTCTGTTACCACCACAGAGAGTTTCTTCTCCAACAGACTTCTGCTTTCTCTCCCTCTGGCTAAGGGCAAAAATTCTGGCTTTGTTTCTCTGAAAGTGTACTAATTATAGGCATTTTATGCTTTGAATTCAATGTATGCTCCTGAATCTTGCAGCCCACCCAGTTTTACATGCTGTCAGATAACTCGGTTGCTTTAATTTACTGGAGCAACTCGTTGGTCAATTGATTAAACTTCCCTATTCAAAAAACCTTGAGAGAATTACTTATTTTAGTGAAGTAGTGAGAATTCACTGAAATAGAGTCTCTTTTGCCCTCTTTGGCACTTTGTTTAAGCTCCTGCAATGGCAGGGGCACCTAGAATTAGTTATCTGAGCATGTGACTGTCTCCCATTTCACTTTGAGGTGAACAGCCATTGTTGCTTGTGTGTCTCCAACAATGCCACGTCTGGCAGGTGGCAAGCACGAAACGCATGATACATCCTGAGTCTATCGTGTGTGCGTGCTCAGTTTTGTCTGACTCTTTGCAACCCTATGGACTGTAGCCCGCCAGGCTCCTCTAGACAGGGATTCTCCAGGCAAGAATACTGAAATGGGTTGCCATTTTCTCCTCCAGGGAATCTTTCCAACCCAGGGGTTGTATCTGCACCTCCTGCATTGGCAGGCGGATTATTTACCACTGAGTCACCTGGGAAGCCTCCAAGCCTCCAAATCTGTGGATGTTACTGAGATATGAGTGTGGGATGATTATAATCCCCAGCTGAATGACAGGCTCTTAAAGACAGTCCACTCAGCATGAGTCTCAGATTCTCCAGAAGCATTTTGCATACCTGACCCCATTTAATCAGGCCAATTACCCCCAAAATGAGTGGTATTTTTTCCCCTCAGTTGCAAATTGTTTCATACCATTGGCTTGCTAATAGACAAAACCACTAATGGCAAATCTGTGAATGCCAAGGGCCCTCTATGTGAGTGTGTATGGGTAGGTGAATAGATGACTAGAAAAAGTAATTTGATTAAATGATGTGTTTGCAAAGGGCTTACCATGCTAATACATGAAACATTTTGATCAACAATATTCAGATGGTTAAGCTGAGAAACAAGAGATGAAGTACCTGGAATAATAGATACCATGTAATAATTAAAACAATTTTTATTTTTAGCTTTTCCATCTCTCTTCATAGAAGGAATAAAGTACATAAGGTGGAGATTATAGTGAACTTTCTCAGCTCTCGGTAAGAATTCATTTCACTTACTTCTTGTATCCTTTTTTTCTTTACCAGGTGATGGCTGTGGGCACATAGTGACCTATAAGGACAGTGGCACCATGACATCTAAGAATTATCCAGGGACGTACCCCAATCACACTGTTTGTGAAAAGACGATCACAGTACCAAAGGGGAAGAGATTGATTCTGAGGTTGGGAGATTTGGATATCGAATCCCAGACCTGTGCCTCTGACTACCTTCTCTTCACTAGCTCTTCTGATCAATATGGTAAGAAAAGAGCTCTCGCTTTCTGCGACTGTGGGAAAACTTGAGATGTGGAGAGGAGGCAAGTGGTGTGTTACAGCCTGGGGAGATCAGAAGAAAAACTGGCCCTTCGTAGACTCTCAGGGTAGTTCACATGGATACACTTGCTTCATAAGCCACAACAAAGACAACTTAGGAAGTATTAGCATTTTGTGTGGGTCTCAGGAGCTTAGTCTGATTTTCTGTCTTGCTGGGACGAGAACTGGAGATGTGTAGCATTTGGCTGAAATGTCTGCAGTTCATTCATTCCTGTGACACATGAACAGTGGTCACGTGTTTAAGCACTCTGTGAAGGTCTAGGTGGGATATAGCAGGGAAAAGACAGAGTTCCTCTTTTTGTGGCGCTTGCACTGGTAGAGGGACAAGTGGAAAACAACAAACAAAAGCATCTATAATATGAGAGGTAGTGAGGAAGAAAAGTAAGGAATAAGAAAAGCAAGTCATCCTAAGATGATATCGAGTCTGGTTCTGAGTGTGTTTGTGTTCAGATGGGATGGTCAAGAAGCCTTCTCCAGCAAGAGGGCATTTGAGCAGAGACCCAAGTGGACTGCATGAAGGCACAGTACACCTTTGTCTACGGTCAGTTTTCTGGGTAGGGGAATGACAAGTGCAAAGGACAGTTTTCAGAGTACCCTTTTGATATGAAGCTCTTTGTGGTTTCAGTATGCTGTTAGCACATTGGTGTCTGAACTCACGTTAACAGTGACCCTACAGTCCTTAGCCCAAGGAAACAACTTGGATTTAGTTGACTAGAAAACAAAAAACAGAGTCGCATATACAGGTTCTTCTGAGGTTAGAGTTTTTCTGAAATTCACTGTGCATACAACTCTGAAAATGATACAGGTTTTAAGCAAAACTCTGTCCACCTGCTAGTTTCATAGGTAATTTCTCTCAAGCACACAGCTTTCTGGGCTGTCTTTACCTTTGCACCCAGAGATTCTGCACTCCTCCCAGTGTGGTGCTTCCTCCCAGCGTGAAAACCCAGACCAGACCAGAGGCTGTTCAGAGGTCTAAACTTATCTAGCCCTCATGGAGGAAATGGAGAAGGCAATAGCACCCCACTCCAGACCCTTGCCTGGAGAATCCCATGGACAGAGGAGCCTGGTAGGCTGCAGTCCATGGGGTTGCTAAGAGTCGGACACGATTGAGCAACTTCATTTTCACTTTTCACTTTCATGCATTGGAGAAGGAAATGGCAACTCACTCCAGTGTTCTTGCCTGGAAAATCCCAGGGTTGGGGGAGCCTGGTGGGCTGCTGTCTATGGGGTCGCACAGAGTCGGACACGACTGAAGTGACTTAGCAGCAGCAGTAGCATGGAGGAAAAAAACCCCTAAGTTTTGTTTTGTTTTTTAATGCCTGGGAATATTATCCGTTGTAATGATGGTTCAGTTACTCTGCCAGTAAAGATGGTTGATTTCATAAAATTTGTTGTTGTTCAGTCACTAAGTCGTGTCGGACTCTGCTATGCCATGAACTGCAACAGGCCAGGCTGTCCTGCCCATCACAATCTCTGCCCTGTCTATCACAATCTCTCTGAGTTTGCTCAAACTCATGTTCATTGAGTCGGTGATGCCATCCAATCACTCATCCTCTGTTGCCTCCTTCTCCTCCTGCCTTCAGTCTTTCCCAGCATCGGGGAAAGATTTCTTATGAGTCGGCTCTTCACATCAGGTGGCCAAAGTATTGGACCTTCAGCTTCAGCATCAGCCCTTCCAGTGAATATTCAGGGTTGATTTCCTTTAGGATTGACTGATTTGATCTCCTTGCTGTCNCTCATCCTCTGTTGCCTCCTTCTCCTCCTGCCTTCAGTCTTTCCCAGCATCGGGGAAAGATTTCTTATGAGTCGGCTCTTCACATCAGGTGGCCAAAGTATTGGACCTTCAGCTTCAGCATCAGCCCTTCCAGTGAATATTCAGGGTTGATTTCCTTTAGGATTGACTGATTTGATCTCCTTGCTGTCCAGGGACTCTTAAGAGTCTTCTCCAGCACCACAGTTCTTGGAGAAGGGAATGGCAAACCACTTCAGTATACTTGCCTTGAGAACCCCATGAACAGTGTGAAAAGACTTTCATAAAATTAAACTGCAATTAACAAGTTGCAAGTTTTTAATTCCAGTTTGACTCGAAGGGGAAAATTGCAAATCCCAGGGGTGCTGGGAGCACTGACTGTTCAGTAGCTCTGGTAATGGCAGGTGTATTAATTTATGGAGGCACTCTTTAGGGAACCCCTCACTAGCCAGGGCCTCCAGATTCAGAAGGGGACACTGAGTGTCAGAGCCCCTATGCAGAATTCGAGGGAAGGTGCTACAGGTCCAGGACAGCTTTCTTACAGCTTGTCTCTCTGGGGAAGCATCTACTTTCCCTGAAGATGAACAGTTAATTCCACCAACCGACAGAGCAGCAGTCTGATCGTCTCTGTTGCTTTAGGTCTCAGCTTACTGGCTGAGGTGAGAACTAGAAAGGGAGGCAAATTGTCCTGAAGCATGATTGGAGAATGGATGTGGCTTTCCCATGCATTTTTGATGTATGTTCACAAACAGGAAAGAGGAAAAGCCTGGGGTTTAACTGCATTTTGAGAACCTCCCTGGTAGCTCAGATGGTAAAGAATCTCTGCCTGCAAGGCAGGAGACCCAGGTTTGATCCCTGGGATGGGATGATCCCCTGGAGAAGGGAATGGCAATCCACTCCAGTATTCTTGCCTGGAGAATCCCACGGACGGAGGAGCCTGGCAGGCTATAGTCCTTGGGTCTCAAAGAGTCGGACATGACTGAGTGACTAGCATTTAACTGCATTTTAGGAGCCGGGTTACCAGGTGATCATGGTAGGCATCAGGGCACTCCCATGCACGTTTCTAGCTTCTTGAATTTTCAAGAGTTAGACACTTCACTTGGAACTGAGTAATGAATTGCCATTCATTTCAATAAAGCCCAGTAAATTCATTTTTCTCTTTAGATTTTTTTCCCTACATAGTTGTTTGTTTTTTAAAAACAAAAGATATGCTCATATATTCATAAGCATATTCATTGTATGCCAGGCATAGGTTTGGCCTTAGGTGGATTTTCGGGAATCCACAAATTCCCCCCTGCAAGGTTATTACTATTAACTTCTTTTTGCAGACAGAGAAACTGAGGCATGGTGAGTTTTGTTGTTGTTGTTGTTGTTGTTTTTGCTGCACTGTGTAGCTTGTGGGATCTTAGTTCCCCAACCAGAGACTGAACCTGGGTCTTGGCAGTGAAATCATTGTGTCCTAACTAACCACTGGACTGTCAGGGAGTTCCCAAGATTTTTTTTTTTCAACTAACATGCTGAAGATCACACAGCCAGTTAAGGGATGAAAGGAAAATTTATGTCTGTGTCTCTGTGGTTTCAAGACATCTGCTTCCAGATGTCTCTTTCTCACCAAGTCCCAAAACCCAAAAAAAGCCATGCTCTACTGCAGTTCCCAGGGCTGCATCAGACAACAATTTTGCCTAAAACACAAGTGTAGTTAATATTTTGGGTTGGGGATGTTCTTAAATAAAATACTTATTGATGCTTAGAATTAGTTTATTTTGAGACTGCTTTAAAGATTTCTTGATCAGTCATATTAAGGCAAATCTAGCAGACAAGAATAATAGAAATGAGCAATAAAAGGAATACATGGAAAGGAAGGTAGACTATTTCAATCCTATAAGCGTATTTTAAGAGAATTAGATGGCTCAGAGCCACATAGAGTGGGTATACACATGCATATACATATATGTTGTATCTATATATTTGTGTCTTTGTATAATAATTCTGAAGAGCATTCTCGGAGAAGCTGCTTATTCACATATTTGTACTTAAAATATTTCATCCAGTGATTTGAATATAATAGATACTCTGTGAATAAATGGTTTAAAATGTGAATTGGCAAGTTCAGTGGCAAGGAACCAGTTGAGCAAAGCATGTAATACTTATTTGCAATATTAAACAGCTATCTGTCAAAAAGACAGGTAATATGGAAAGCTGCTTATGATGATGCTGTTGTTGGGTCGGTAAGTTGTGTCCAACTCTTTTGCGACACCACATACTGTAGCCCACCAGGCTCCTTTATCCATGGGATTTCCCAGGAAAAAATACTGGAGTAGGTTGCCATTTTCTTCTCCAGGGGATATATATTTGTGTCTTTGTATAATAATTCTGAAGAGCATTCTCGGAGAAGCTGCTTATTCACATATTTGTACTTAAAATATTTCATCCAGTGATTTGAATATAATAGATACTCTGTGAATAAATGGTTTAAAATGTGAATTGGCAAGTTCAGTGGCAAGGAACCAGTTGAGCAAAGCATGTAATACTTATTTGCAATATTAAACAGCTATCTGTCAAAAAGACAGGTAATATGGAAAGCTGCTTATGATGATGCTGTTGTTGGGTCGGTAAGTTGTGTCCAACTCTTTTGCGACACCACATACTGTAGCCCACCAGGCTCCTTTATCCATGGGATTTCCCAGGAAAAAATACTGGAGTAGGTTGCCATTTTCTTCTCCAGGGGATCCTCCTGATTCAGGGATTTAATCTGACTCTCTGGCACTGGCAGGTAGATCCTTTACCACTGAGCCACGATGTAGTGTTAGGTAAAATATGAATACATACTAATGTTATAATAATAGAAAAAAAGCCTCTAGACAGAGTGAGAACATAACTGCAGCAAATTGTTAGGAGGAGGATTTTAGAAGGTTCAACTTGGTGTATTGTTTTGTCTTCCCTTGACTCTTGTTTTCTTTAATAAACATTTGTTTCTTAATAAAAACAAGTAGATTTTCTTTGACTAAGATCACTGACTTTAGACCTATATTTTAATTTAGTCCCCTAGTCAGTTTGAACTTCCTGGCATCTGCCAAGAAGGAAGAGGAGGCTGGAGTGCTTTGTTGGCCTGGGTGAGCTGAGGGAGTGGGCTTTCCTGTGGGGCTCTTGTCCCGCTCCCCGGAGGAGGTGAGGCCCCTCTGCAGCCAGTGTGGTCCCAAGACTGTGGAGGGAGGGTCCCGGGGACCCACAGCACCTGGAAGGGAGTGCCTACTGTGGGGGAGTGGGGATAGAAACACATGCTCTGGCATACTGCCTGCAATTCCAGTATACTGGGCTCTAACAGTTACATGTGTGGCTGAAACAGCTAAATAATTTTGGTTTATCCAGCTCAGATTTTTTTCAATTAATTGCTAAAACCCATTGCCAAGAGATTTTAAGACTCAGCACTGTCAGACTTTTAAATGTGGAGTTAATGTTTTGAAAAAGAATTATGTCTTCTGGCATTCATGTTTGGAAGCTCTGCCAAGAGTGGACATAGTTGGAATGTGATTCATTAACTGCTGTGAATAAGCTGAGGTTGTAGTTTTTAATCATTATGCATTTAATTTGTAATAGTTCTCCCCACCCACCCCACACTGATTTTGTTTTAAAGGTTTGGTGCATATACTTTGAGTGCTTTCATTCATGGTAGCAAAATGTACTGTAAACAGGTGTGACTCACATCAGCTTTCACAGTGATCAAGCGAAATATACACCTGAGCTCACTGATTGTTAAGAGACCTGATACAAACAAGATGGGATGATTCTTCTTCTGTTGTCGTGTATTATAATTATGGCTGATATTTCAGATCCAACATCAATTAGAAGAGTGCACTTATATACCTGTGGCTGAGTTAAGGCACTGATTCTCCTTTTTAAAATACTCTTTAAGCAGCCAGGAATCAACAACTTTATCAGCCTTACTTTAGAACATATGTTAAGAACTAGGTATGATTCTTCAGTTCAGTTCAGCTGCTCAGTCATGTCTGAGTCTCTGCAACCCCATGGGCTGCAGCATGCCAGGCTTCCCTGTCCATCACCATCTCCCGGAGCTTACTCAAACTCATGTTTGTTGAGTTGGTGATGCCTTCCAGCCATCTCATCCTCTGTCGTCCCCTTCTCCTCCTGCCTTCAATCTTTCCTAACAACAGGGTCTTTTCCGATGAGTCAGTTCTTCGCATCAGGTGGCCAAAATATTGGAGTTTCAGCTTCAGCATCTGTCCTTCCAAAGAATATTCAGGACTGATTTCCTTTAGGATGGACTGGTTGGATCTCCTTGCAGTCCAAAGGACTCTCAAGAGTCTTCTCCCACACCACAGTTCAAAATCATCGATTCTTTGGCACTCAGCTTTCTTTATAGTCCAACTCTCACGTCCGTACATGAGAGTATGATTCTCAAGATATTTTTAAACATAAACTTTTAAACTTATAAACATTTTTGGATATAAAACATATATACTGACTTTTAAGATTGTGCGTACTAATATCTGGCCCAAAAAAAAGTTTAAAAAGTATCTTACTTTTCTTGGAGATTTTTTTTCACTGTTACTAAGGGCATTTTGCATTTCAGTTTGAGGCCAAAGTAACAGAGACTTCCTTCAAAAGAAACGGCAATGTCCCTTTCCTGGTCTAGAATCCAGTCGGGATCGTGAAGCATTTAGTTGTATAGTTCAGTTCAGATTGCTACTGAGTCTCAGTCTCCTCCCTTTTATATTTGTGATGTAAAATAAGAAGAAGTTAGTTGTATAAACTATTAAAATATCTTGAACTTGTGGGGAGAGTAGGTGCTGATTCAGGCGTTGCGTCATAGCAGTATGCCTACATTTAAGATATGAAATGTCTCATGTTGTTTATTCATGACACTGAAGAGGGAAGACTGTGGATTCTTACTAAAGATCATTATTCTCAACTTGAAAACTTGTTGGGCACCCTGTAACCTTAAGTTAAGGTTAAGTTAATGTTAAGTTAGTGTAATGGAACTTTCCATTTCCAGTCTTGCTGACCACAAAGAAGTCACCCAGAGGTTTGTTTCTGCCACCACTGTCTGTGGGAATCCCAGAGAAACTGTCATTTCTCTTTCCTGATATTTCAAGATTCACTAGGTCCCAGTTTTCCATGAAGGTTGATCTTCCAGTGGGTAGAGTTTAGGGCTGTTCCTCAACTCCCTGAAGGACCTGCTGGAAGAATCTTGGTGGGAATATTGGTCCCTTGGGCTCTCAAAGGACCTTGTTCTGATGTCCTTGTTCTGAATTTCATAGACTTCCACACCCAGGTCACTGTGGATCAAGAAAACCAGGCCGTCAGCATGAACTGAGATGAACACGTCTGCTTCTGTGTAGAGTTTTCACTTGGGCTTAAGAGTGCAGACTCTGGAATCAGACTGCCTAACTCCAGATTCCTGCTTTACTGCTTATTTTTAAATTACTTTGACCTTGAGCAAATGCCTTAATTTTCTGTGACTCCATATTCCCTTCTTCAAAATGGGCAAAATAACAATATCTGCCACATATGGGTGATGGAGGCACTTGTATATATAACTTTAAAGTACAATGTATGGCCCATAATCAGCTCTCAGTCGACGTTAGCTACCGTCATCATTCCCTCCCTCCTTGCTCTCCCCGCCCTCTCCACCTGCTCCTCCTCCTCAGTGGGCTAGAACACAGTCTGTTGTTTGTCTAGCATGTCGGTCCCTCTTGCTACTCCACACGCTCTCCTTTCACCCAGAGGAGGCTAAGCTGCAGCAGGACCTGCCATCTACCCCTCCTGGCGCATCCCTGGTAACCCAAGTTTATCCAAATCAGTCCCAGCCTGTGGCAGGGGTTTCCTGAGTCAGGAGTAGCTTCATGGACAGATTTTCTGCATCCAGCTTCATGAGATGAGCAGAGAGCCCACGTTCCCTAAGCCCCTAGTTCGTCCTGTTTGCCTTTTTTTTTTTTTTTCCCGCTGCCACCACCAGTCCACATCTTTGTGTCTATTTCTTATAGAAAAAGCTTCCTGATTTTCTCCTCTTTTCTTTCACCAGTCTCCGTTCCCTCCAGGCCGTCTAAGATTCTCTTGTTAAATATTGTTGTGATAATTTCTTTCTTTATTTCAAAAACGGTTAATTGTGCCCCACTGTCTACAGACAATAATTGCTAGCTTGGTGTTCAAGGCTGGCTTACTCACTCTCTTCCCCACCCACATTTCCAGCCACGTCTCTGAGTCTCCACATCTCTATGCCCTTTCCAAATAAACACATCACACAGTTTCATGTCCAGTACATTTGATGGTGTCATTTCTTCCGCGTGTCCCTCTCCTGTTCCCTCTACTTTTCTACCCCTTATAAATCACACACGCACACACACACACACACACACAAACACACAGAGACACACACACACACAGTGTGAAGACAATGCTAGTTACTCTAGAACCTCTTCTGATGTTTAGCAGCTCCAGATACTCCTCTTGGGGTCATGTTGTTTTTCAATGGAGCACCAATCTCAGGTGGAGATCATTATTTTAACCTCTCAACTGACATGGGGTTTCCTGAGGAAGGAACTGCATTTGATTCATCCTTTGAACATCCCCTTTTGCTTGTCATAATCTTACACTTGCAGACTCTCAATAACATTTAATGAATTAAATTACATGCAGCTTGAGTTTGGCAAACGTACATTTAAAAGTCTATAATCCTATAAATTTGAGTATCTTTACTCACACTGTAGGAATTTATAGTAAGATTCCTGTATCAATAAACATCTGCTCTGCATTTAAAGAAAGACTTGATTTACCTACAATTTTAGGAATCTACTTATATACAAAAAACCATTAAACTGTATAGAAGGTGCCTGCAATAGGACGTTCAGCTGTGCTGTACACTGGGCTTGGGGCTCCAGAGTCACTCACTTAACCCTCATAATAGCCCTGTAAGAGGGGGCCTATTATTAGCATCTGCACATAAGGAAACTGAAGCTCAAAGAGGTCAAGTCACTTGCTTATAATCACTGAACTAGTTCTGGGATTCAAATCTGGACAGCTGGCTCTAGGGATGCCATTCTTAAGCACCCACGCCATTCCCATTCAGGGTGACAAAAGCTATCTGATCTCGTGGTTTGTGCAGAAGTGAACTGTAATTCTTGTTCATTATTTGCTGGACGAAATGGAGACCTCTGCAGGCCTTCCCCTAGGGGTGGGTGTCCTGAGAACCAAATGGAATTCTGAGAAATCACTCACATGCAGAGTGCTAGTATAAATTTAAGGCTTAAAAAAGTGCTTCTTAGTCAAGAAATGAAGGGAGACATCATGGTCAGTGAACCTAATTACAGTCAGTTAAATGAGCTGTGTTGCTAAATGACCTGGGCTATGGAAAACCCAGGAGGTTCCAGAATTATTCTCTTACATTTCCTGTACTCCCACCTCCACCCCCAGTATTTTTTTAACCATTGTCAGTGAATTAGAAATACAACAATGTGAAATCAGCCATTAATATTTATATTACACCAGGAACGCGAGAAATGGGAGAAGTCGGAAATAATACTGAGTGTTTTGACTCATGACTACAAGGCGATTTCTGTGATAATAGTTTAGAATGATGCGTGTCTGGCATATTGCAATCAGATCTCATCATTATGAACTTCTCTGTTGATTTAAGAAAATGCCAAATAGAGAAAAATGCAAGATTGGCAGCCTCTATTTTATACATGGTTTATGTCTCAAAGCCATATTACGGAGAATGCAAAATGCTTATGACTTCTGAAGATAAAACAAAAGCCTATGAAGAAGCTTTTGGAAAATTATTTTGGGGCTTCCCACACCCCAGAAATGCATTCTCCTCTATCAATGGGGCGGCTTTGGTGGAAATGCTTAAGAAGGACTGCTTTTTCTTTTGCTTTGTTTTGCCTTTTATACCAAGATAGAATTCAGAAAGAACTGTAAGCATATGAAAAAGTTAGGGGACTTCCCTGGCAGTCCACTGCTGCAGGGGGTGCTGGCTCCATCCGTGGTTGGGGCCCTATGATTCCCACATGCTGCATGGCACGGACAAAAATTTTTTAAAAGTACAAATAAAACGTATCTCTTAAAAAAGTTGTGTCAGCCAGAATGTTCCATGCTAGATGTCTCATTAACATAACCATAAGCCTCAAAGAGAAAAGATATTGGCCTCTTCCTTCTCCTTTTCCTCAAGCACTTCCCCAGAGATAAACCTGATTCGTTTCAGCAAATTGCCAACTTTTGTTGGGTGAAAAGTGATCGCCTAGGTAGGTTCTGGAGTGAAGGCTCTTCTAGACCCAAGTCCTGTAGCCCCAAGGAAAGCTGCACCTTTGTCTAGGAATCTGCCTGGTTCATTTGTCATCCGTCACTGGTTCTTGTCTGGGAACCAGAGACCAAAACTCTCCAGGGATACCACTTACGTTCTTACGTGACTGTGGTTTTAATGGCCCAGTCCAGGAATATCCCTTTTTTATGCAAATTTCCCTCCTTTTCAAAGAAAATGGCCCTGAAAATTCTGTAATTTTGTACAGTGGCCTATTGCAATTAGCTAGCAAAGACAAACCCTGCCATTTGACTGCACAGGAAAAAAAAACAAATGGAAAATGGACAGAAGTCCAGTGGCATTTGCAGCTTTCCTGGAGACTGTTTTATCAGTGTGTCTCTACACCCAGATCTGGGCCACATCAGGTACCACTTCCGTGGCAGCTGGCCGATGGCACACCATGTGGCTGGCTCTGCCAATGGCTTGCCCAGAGAGCATCGCTTCATCTAATCGGCATGTTCTTATCTGCCATGAAAAATTAAATGCATGAGTAAGATGGTGCTCATAAGGCTAATGAAGGCTTTTAGGAGTTTTTTGGTGGTTGTTGTTCGATTTGACTCATGACAAATCTCTGGTGAGTTAGTTTTTCATTTGGCCTCTGTTTTCCCCATTGGATCTGGAGAGGGAGAGATCTCCTCTTTGGTTTCTTTAACAGCATGCATAGCATCTTTTAAACACATCTTTTCACAGGTGAAACAATAATTTAGTGCCATCAGTTTCAAGATTAAAAGCATAAACCCATCTGAAATGACTTGAAACAGTTATTAAACAAAATACTGCCTTGTATCCGGAAACTTAGGCAGACAGGCCATGGAGAATGGAGCGTGAGGATGAATTGCTGCACGGATTGTCAGATTGCCAGAGATTCCAGAGGGCTGGCTCCAGGCAGACAGTTCATTCTTCCTGGTAGGACAGTTTGCTTTTATTCACACGTGGGAAGATAAAGGGTTTCCCCTCTCAGCTGCTTGTGGAACAGGGGATGTGCTGAGAGGAACTGGCCCACTGTGCTCAAAGCAGGCAGCTCCTAGGGTTCCTGGCCCTTATTCCTTTTGTCCAAGGAGTCAGTCCATTGTCTGCTAGCTCCTGGTCTCAGGTCTGTTGCCAAACGCCACAATGCTACTCCATTTGGTATCACTGATGGCTTTTCCCACAATCCAGGGTGACTCACTACAAACCACAAAAGGTAGAAGGATTTATTTCTCATGATTTTCTTACTACTTGATGAACTGCCTTTCTGCTGTCTCCCAGTCGGATGGGAATTTGTGACTACAAAGATGGAACCTGCTTCCCAGACAAGGCTAGAGGTAGGGAGGAGGTCGGAGTTAGACAGCAAGTTCAAGCACTTCCAGTTGTAAAGCAAACATCCGTGCAGATTGTGAGGCTTGCTTTTGGGTCTGCTAGAGTTCTAAAGAACCAGTCAAAAGGGTTAGGGTTCAGCCTTCAGTGTGAATTGAGGCAGTTTTACAATCTAGGAACACCGCGCAGGAAGAGAATATAACCACGGCCAAAGCTAGAAGTCACCTCTGAACTCTTAATGGATTTCCAATGACACTGGCATCATGTATTGTTCAAATACAGGTGTAGATCCTTTTTAAAAATTGAGACAGAGAGTACCTAAGAGTAAATACATCTTTTGGGCAGGTGTGGGTGGAGTAAGTCTTTCATAGAAAAAGATAGCATCTTCAAGGGAGTCTGGCTGGAAACTGACAATGTAGGACTTTCCTGGTGGCTTGGTTGTCAAGAACTCGCTTGCCAATGCAGGGGACCTGGGTTCGATCCCTGGTTCGAGGAGATGCCATATGCCGCCAAACAACGAAGCCCGTGTGCCACAGCAGCTGAAGCCCACACTCAAGGGCCCACAAACCACAGTTCATGAAGTCCACGAGCCTAGAGCTTGTGCTCTGCGATGAGAAGCCAGCACAGTGAGAAGCTCGTGCACCGCAGGTAGAGAGCAGCCCTAACTCTGCAACTGGAAGGAGCCTCCACGCGGCAACAAAGACCCAATGCAGCCAAAAAGTTAATTAATTAAAATAAATTAATAATTAGTTTAAAAAAAAACTGAAAGAGAGAACTTAGGATAGGCTTGTAGGATCCTTCTGTGGTTTCTAAATAATTATTTTTCCTTCTCACTGCCAGTCACACTTTTCTGTTTTCATCACTTTTCCCTTTTAACCCCAGGAATGCAGGTACTAACTTTTAAGTCTGTGAAATGGAATCTATATCTGTCAAACCTTCAGACAGGCAATAATTTGAACGTTTTGCCAAAGGCGGTAGAGCAGCCAGTTCCCAGCTTCAGTTCCCTGCTCTGGACTAAAGCTGCCTCCTGCTGTGTGGTGGCTGTGCCTTGATGAACCTATCAAATAACTTGTAATGATGGCATTTGTATAGGCAGGGCATATCCTATCCCTGCTAAGGTTTAGTTATGTTTTTGCAGCATATCAGTGAGGATGTGGGAAGGATGGTATAGGTGGGTTAAGGGTGATTAAAGGATGTGTGTGTTTACATTTTCTTTCTTTGAACTTCTTCCAGAAATGTTTACTGAGACTTGGGTGGGATGCAGCCAAATTAGAGTTTTACTGTGTGTTTTTGATTTGGGAAATTATATGTATTGCACAGCAAGTTAGCATGATGGCATGTGCTCTTATCTATACATGTAAAGTATTTATAATTTTGCAGCCTTTCCTTTCAATTGTTCCATGAAAATCTAAAAAAAAAACAAAAACCCTCCCATTATTCAACCGTGAGAAAGTAGGACATCCTGTCATTTGCAACAACGTAGATGGACCTTGAGCACATATTGCTACGTGAGATGAGTCAGATAGAAAAAGACAAATAGTGTCTGATCTCCATTGACATATGGAATCTAAGAAAAGACCAGTTCATAAAAACAGAAAGCAAAATGGTAGCTACCAGGGGATGGAGGGTGGGAAAATAGGATTGATGTTGTTTAAGGGTACAGACTTGCAGTGAGTAACAAATAAACCCTAGAGTTTTAATGCACCGTTTAGTGAATACAGACAGCAATACTTTATTGTAATCATCAACTTGCTGAGAGACTACTACTTAATTATTGCAACCACTCAGAAGAAATGATAAGTAATATGATAGATATGCTAATTTGGAGAAGGAAATGGCAAACACCCCCTCCCCCCGCCCCCCCGCCCAGTATTCTTGCTTAGAGAACTCCTTGGACAGAGGACCCTGGCGGGCTACAGAGTCAGACACAACTGAGCAAATAACACAGCAGCACATATGCTAATTATCCCTACAGTGACTATCATATTGAAATACATAAGGACCAAACTAACGTGTTGTCTACCTTAAATTAGTGTTATATGTCAAATATACTTCAATGAGAAAAATGTCAAGTTCCCACTGATAATCAACTTAGACTTGCTTTTCCTCACTGTTTTTGTTAGAACTCATTGGAATGTAATAGAAGTTTAAGGAGAGATCGGTATGGCGTCATCATCACTGTTTGGATAAGCCTTCATGTTGNGCCCCACCGCCCAGTATTCTTGCTTAGAGAACTCCTTGGACAGAGGACCCTGGCGGGCTACAGAGTCAGACACAACTGAGCAAATAACACAGCAGCACATATGCTAATTATCCCTACAGTGACTATCATATTGAAATACATAAGGACCAAACTAACGTGTTGTCTGCCTTAAATTAGTGTTATATGTCAAATATACTTCAATGAGAAAAATGTCAAGTTCCCACTGATAATCAACTTAGACTTGCTTTTCCTCACTGTTTTTGTTAGAACTCATTGGAATGTAATAGAAGTTTAAGGAGAGATCGGTATGGCGTCATCATCACTGTTTGGATAAGCCTTCATGTTGTTATTTCTTCTTAGAAAAAGTAAATATGGGTTAGGAAAATATTTTGACTTATTAATAGCAACAGGTAACTAGTTATTTCACCTTTGTTGTTAGATTTGCAAAGCAAGTATCTCACTTAACCCGTGCAAAGAGCAAATGAATTTGCAGTGTATTTAAAACTGAGAATCAGTTGCAAAAGTCAAGCACAGGAATGACTCACTTTAATTTTGAAAAAAGCTTCTCATTCTACTTTATTATGCAAAAATGGATTTAGTATTAATTGCCTATCTTCTGTGCTTATAAGCACTCTTAAAGATCAAAAAATCCGTATAGCTACCACACTAATGATTTTCTTCCCTTTCTTTTCTATAATTTTCTTGCTTACTTCTTCATGATATTTTGTAATGACAAGATTAAATATTTTATGTATCCTTATCATCATGTTTTGTTTTTAAAAACCAACTGTTGCAATTAGAAAAACATTTAACTTCATTTAGATTCAGATAATATTTGGAAAGCTGCCACATGTACAAGTTTTCTGAGAGAAAGTGATGGATAGGAAAGTCCCTAACCCCACAGAATATAGTCTAAAAGGAAGAAAGGCATTATTTGTTTGTTTTTGTATATTCCTTTAACAGGTATTTAATGCATGAGTAACTCTTTATATCCTAGATTCCATTCTAAATAATTTGCGAGTATTAACTCATGTAATTAATTATATACAAGTATTTCTAAGGAGAGAAACAATCTTTTTTATTTGGATTTCATTATCACTTAATAATAGGGAACAACAGAGATGTGTGGCATGTAAACACGCAGCATCTCTCTCATTTCGCATTTTCAGCATATGACATCTGGACCGGACAAAGAGAAATCCGATCGCTTACGTCAGGAGAGGAAGGCTGAGTTGGGGGCACAGTCTTCTTCTGCCGGGACCGCTTACGTCAGGAGAGGAAGGCTGAGTTGGGGGCACAGTCTTCTGCCCATTTAAGCTATTTGGTCCCTATATTGGCTTTGGGCGGCATGACCAGTTGTACGCATGCTGACTTGGCGTGGTCTTCTTCCCTTAACCTGATGTAGTCGTTGTTGCAGTTAGCCCTTTCTATGCTGTTCTATTTTGGGAGAAGTTGATGAAGAGTACCGCCCTTCAAAATTTGTTTGCTCATCCCTGTTTTCAGAGAAATTATCATGTCTTGCATACTTGACTCTCAGGAGACAATTTACAAACTAAACTTCTACTTGAGTAGTCTTAGGAAGGTCTCTCTTTTTTTTTTTTAAGCTCCAAATCTAATTTTGTCTCTTAAAAGTTCATAGAACTTCTTATTGCTTTTCAAGCAATATTGTCTAGAAACAATATGTTATACTCTTAATTGTATAATATATACTGTGGTATTTCAAAAGCCTTTAGAAATTACTCTGCTTTCTTATAAACTTCATTTTACAAATCAAAGTAAGTTATATACATTAATCAGAAGTTACTGTTAAGAGTGGTAGAAAAGAGAAAGAGAAATGAGTAAGCTCCATGAACATAGATTTTTACCATGTATGGGACAGTCTTTAAATTGTGGATCTTTCTTTTCTTTATGTACATTTTTTTTAATTGTAGTATAGTTGATTTACAATGTTGTGTCAGTTTCAAATGTACAGCAAAATGATTTAGTTATGCACACACACATTTTTTATTCAGATGCTTTTCCATTATAGTTAATACAAAATATTGAATATAGTTCCCTGTGCTATACAGTGGTGGAACTTTCTTAGAAAAGGGGAATTTGTGAGTTTCTTTGAACAAATTTAGGAGGCCCCTGTGCTTAGTCGCTCAGCTGTGTCTGACTCTTTGCAACCCCATGGACTAGCAGCCTGCTAGGCTCCTCTGTCCATGGGGATTCCCCAGGGAAGAATATGGAGTGGGTTGCCATGCCCTCCTCTGGTGGTTCTTCCCAACCCAGAGATAAAACCCAGGTCTCCCGTGTTACAGGAGAATTCTTTACCAGCTGAGCCACCAGGGAAGCCCTCGGAGGCCCTTAGAATATATTTTTGTGATAACACTTTCTTTGCTATCTCTCTCAGTCTCTCCAGTCTTCTATAACAAAATATCATAGACCAGGTAGCTTATGCACAACAGACATTCATTTCTCACAGTGTGGAGGCTGGGAAGTTCAAGACACAGTGCTAGTGGATATAGTGTACTGGCTGGTGAGAACCCAGTTCCTGGTTCATAGCCATCTTGCTGTCTTCACCTGCTGGAAGGGGCAAGCCAACTCACTGGGGCCTTCTTTATGAAGGCTCTAATCTCATTCATGAGGGCTTTGCCCTTGTTAAAGTAAGCACCTCCCCAAGACCTCACCTCCTAATATTGTCACGTCAGACATTCAGTTCAGTCCCTCAGTCGTGTTCGACTCTTTGCAACCTCATGAATCGCAGCACTCCAGGCCTCCCTGTCCATCACCAACTCCTGGAGTTTACTCAAACTCATATCCATCGAGTCGGTGATGCCATCCAGCCATCTCATCCTCTGTCGTCCCCTTCTCCTCCTGTCCCCAGTCCCTCCCAGCATCAGGGTCTTTTCCAATGAGTCAGCTCTTTGCATGAGGTGGCCAAAGTATTGGAGTTTCAGCTTTAGCATCAGTCCTTCCAGTGAATACTCAGGAACTGATCTCCTTTAGGATGGACTGGTTGGATCTCCTTGTCCAAGGACTCTCAAGAGTCTTCTCCAACACCACAGTTCAAAAGCATGAATTCTTCAGCGCTCAGCTTTCTTCACAGTCCAACTCTCACATCCATACATGACCACTGGAAAAACCATAGCCTTGACTNCTGTCTCTTATACACATCTCCACTCGAGAGGAACACCGAGGGTCCCGCCACAATTCAAAAGGAGCCCTGTTTACCCTGAGATGTGTATAAGAGACAGTCCATACATGACCACTGGAAAAACCATAGCCTTGACTAGATAGACCTTTCTTGGCAAAGTAATGTCTGTGCTTTTCAATATGCTATCTAGGTTGGTCATAACTTTCCTTCCAAAGAGTAAGTCTTTTAATTTCATGGCTGCAGTCACCATCTGCAGTGATTTTGGAGGGCTCCCCCCCAAAAAATCTGACACTGTTTCCACATCTATTTCCCATGAAGTGATGGAACCAGATGCCATGATCTTCGTTTTCTGAATGTTGAGCTTTAAGCCAACTTTTTCACTCTCCTCTTTCATTTTCATCAAGAGGCTTTTTAGTTCCTCTTCACTTTCTGCCATAAGGGTGGTGTCATCTGCATATCTGAGGTTATTGATATTTCTCCCAGCAATCTTGATTCCAGCTTGTGCTTCTTCCAGCCCAGCATTTCTCATGATGTACTCTGCACAGAAGTTAAATAAGCAGGGTGACAATATACAGCCTTGACGTACTCCTTTTCCTATTTGGAACCAGTATGTTGTTCCATGTCCAGTTCGAACTGTTGCTTCCTGACCTGCATATAGGTTTCTCAAGAGGCAGGTCATCAGACATTAGGATTTCATTATATGAATTTGATTGGGATACAATTATTTAGACCATGCTTTAAGCAAATTTGGGCTTCCCTGGTGGCTCAGATGGTAAGGAATCTGTCCACACTGCAGGAGACCTGGGTTCGATCTCTGAGTCAGGAAGGTTCCCATGGAGAAGAGAATGGTAACCCACCCCAGTACTGTTGCCTGAAGAATTCCATGGACAGAGGAGAGGAGTCTGGTGGGCTACAGTCCATGGGGTCGCAAAGATTTGGACACAACTGAGCGACTAACACTTTTTCACTGTTTCTTTTCTTCTTTTAAGCACATTGAGGATGCTCGTGGAACATCACGTGTGTAATAGCCTCGTCTTCACGTCTGACACATCTGTGTGTGTGCGTGCACTCCTGCTCAGTCTTGCCTGGCTCTTTGCGGCCCCATGGACTGGAGTTGCCAAGCTCCTTGTCAGTGGAGTTTTCCAGGCAAGAACACTGGAGTGTGTTGCCATTTACTTCTCCAGGGAATCTTCCCAACCCAGGCATCCAACCTGCGTCTCTTGCATTGGGGTGGATTTTTTTTTTAAACCACTGGCACCACCTGGAAAGCCCCCAATATATTTGATTTTATTAAACAGTTTGTTTATTTAATTTTGGCCATACTGAACAGCATGGGTGATCTTAGTTCCCTCATGAGGGATTGAACTCATGCCCCCTGCATTGGAAGGACAGAGTCTTAACCACTGGACTGCCAGGGAAGTCCCCTAATATATTTGATCCTTGTTAGTAGTAGTCTTACAAAAATAAAAACCTATATTTTGGGTTGTTCATGATTAAATTAACGAGTTCCAGCCTGTTGCCTGTCTAGAGTTGGCCACTGTCCCTGCCGTGGTTTTCTGTGTAATTAAGTTTACCATCAGTTGCTACCTCTCAGTCTCAGTACAAAGCAAAATTTCACTTGTTAAAGATGATAATCCTATGTGTGTGTTGTTTGGTAAATTTGACCTTTAAGGAAGAGAAATGCATGAGCAAATTCTTTGTACTGGTCTAAATTTTGAAATGAGCCACCCGCATGCTTTGTTTTCAGGTCCGTATTGTGGAAGCATGACTATGCCCAAAGAACTTTTGCTGAACACCAATGAAGTAACTGTGCGCTTTGAGAGTGGATCCCACATTTCCGGGCGGGGTTTTTTGCTAACCTATGCCAGCAGTGACCATCCAGGTATGGCGGAATAACCAGCATGAATCTGTAAACCTTTATCTGTCTTAGAATTCCTCTTGCTAGTCATCATCTCTGGGCAGAACTGTGACCTCAGAATCAGAATTGAGATGTGAGGGAAGAGAGGAACACAGTGTCTTCATAGGTATTTAGTTAGGTCTGAGCTGAATACTTCCATAGCACATGTTAGATTGATCACTGACTTATATGGGAGAGGGTTGACTTAATTTTCCAAGAAAGCTTGGATTGTGTATCTTTAGGGATATGCGCCTGACCCTCCTGCGGTCTGGCTGTTCTCTAGAGCTCTCCCCTAACCCCCTTCTTAGTCCAGGAGACAAGCCTTTTAACCAGTGATACCCCCTGCCGCAGCCCTCATACATACCAGCACATGACCCTGGGAGCATGCAAGGCGAGAAGGATGAAGTCACTGTCACCGAGTGTTCATCAAGCTAGCACATCAGCGGGAGAGGAGAGGAGCATGAACACGGATGGGGAAGGAAAACACGGCTTCTGTTCCAGGTCTCCAACTCCAGAGTCATTTCCGTGCAGCCCAGGGCCTCTCCAGGGCCTCAGAGGTGCCCAGAGTTTCTGCCCAGTTCCCTGCAGCAGAAAGAACTCTGGGAACAGGGTACTCCATTTATTTCCTGCTCAGCCAACCAGATCTGAGCAATCCTAGCAGACCCCTGCATGGCCAGTGATTAGCATAGGTTGCTTCCTAAGAACCACTGAAAAGATTAAGGAAAGAACTCCTGCAGCACGTACATTTTGGAAACTATCCTAGGTGCATCTAAAAGCACACAAATCCACAGCATCTTCGAGTCTCCATTCAGTTCTATAAGTTGCTTCAGAGAGCACCTTTCTTTTAAGTCTTTGGGCCTCATTGATCAAAGCTGATAGGCACTTTGTGTTCCAGCTAAACACCACTAGATAAACTGTCAAATTAAAATGTTCCTGAACCTTCTCTGTAAACCACATGGGCTCTTGAAATTGTTTTCTACCTGCCAGTAGAAGGTACATGATCTTTGTAGGTGTGTAGTTAATAGTAACAAACCAACGTTGTTTTTTGGTTGGAAAAAGATTCTGTTACCATCCACTGGATAAACAGTGAAGAACCATCGTTGACAGTAGAAAAGAAAGATGAAGGGGAACTAATGAAATCCTGGGGATAGTGTATCCGTTTTTATTTAGGTTTAAACAGAAAAGTTCAGATAACTAGAGAATACATAACTACTTCTCAGAAACTGTTTCATTTTAAAATAAATCTTTAGAACAGGAGTGTCCTGACTTCTATTCAGTCTGCTAATTGCAGTTGTCTTTTATTTATGACTACTAATGAAATCCTGGGGATAGTGTATCCGTTTTTATTTAGGTTTAAACAGAAAAGTTCAGATAACTAGAGAATACATAAATACTTCTCAGAAACTGTTTCATTTTAAAATAAATCTTTAGAACAGAAGTGTCCTGACTTCTATTCAGTCTGCTAATTGCAGTTGTCTTTTATTTATGACAGATTTAATAACGTGTTTGGAACGAGCTAACCATTATTTGAAGACAGAATACAGGTAAATACAGTGTTGTACTTGTTCTGCAGTCGTTTGTTGCTGAATATTTTGTTTTCCTTGACCTTAAGCCAGATAAAGTACTTTTATTTGTATCAGTTTAAAAAATCATCTGTGTTGTAATGAATCAGGAATATTTGAAATGGTTTCTTATACAGCAGAGATCAGCAAGCTTTCTCTCAAAGGCCAGGTAGTAAATATTTTAGGTTTTGCAGGCCGTGCAGTCTTTTTTTAAATCTGTTCATGCAGTTTCTGTTGCCTTTATAGTGCAAAAGCAGCCATGGAGAGTATGTGTGTGAACGAATGAGCATGGCTGTATTCTGATAAAACTTTATTTAAAAAAAGTACAGGTTGGATTTGGCCAGTGGGTCGTAGTTTGCTGACCCCTGAGTTCTACTCTAGTACCAGTGTGCCAAAATGGAGTCTATACATTTATTAGCTGGCCAGCATTTGGGAGTGACTTTTGTGATTCTGGAGGAGGTTCATTTTTTCTTTTCCACAGGAAAGAGACCTACTGAGAATAGGAGATGAAAAGTTTCACTCCAGCCTTACTTTAACTGGAAAAATTACTTGATCTCTTTGATTTACAGTTTCTCATTTCTAAAACAAGAGCCTAGAGGGGATTTTTCAACCTTGGCACTACTGGTATTTTGGATGATTTGTTCTTGTGAGGAGCTGTTCTGTGCATTGTGGATATTTAACAGCATCCCTGGCCTGTGTGTGCCAGTTGTGATAAACATCTCCAGACATTTCCAAGTGTTTCTGGGTGGGCAGAAATCACCCCTAGCTGAGAACCACTGGTCTAGAAGTCATTGTCAATGAAAATACTAACAGCAACTCTTAACTTCTTAGAGTGTTTTCTTAGTGCCAAGTACAGTTCTCTGGATTTTGTATATCAATAGCTACACAATAAATAAGTATTCTCCAAAAGTCAAGCTCAAGGGTCCATGGTCCTATCCATGTAACATTCTAATAAATGAGATTCTTTTATATGCAGAATCAACCCTACTGTTTACTAATATGAAGTCTAGTGCAGAAAAGACGAAACAAAAATGAAATTAAATGTTGCCTTTAAAGTTGCTGTTCATCCAGTGTGGACATTCACCAGCATTTTCTTTCCAGCCGTCTGTGTATAGCCCTGGTGGTGCCGAGGCCTTCGGGTTAGAGAAAGGAATATGCTCAGCCCCACAGTGTGATGTTATGGTGCCAGATCATCTAAGCTGTGGCCCAGCCGATTTGTAGTGTTTATTTAAAGATGAGGTATGATGGCTAGTACAGAGCCATAATCCTTCATCTCTCATGAAATGTAGAAAATGTAGAAAGTCGGAAAAGTCAAATAATTTTTGTAATTCATTTGGTGGCAGCCCCTGGTTAATGTGACCATAGATTCATCTGACAGCAAAATTGGACCAAATTAGACATGAGGCTGTTTTGTCTTTATCCTTTTGGCCCAATACAACTATCCATGTCATTGGTAGAGATATTGAAGTTCTGATTAATATTTGCAGACCTCAGTAGGGTTTTATATCATATACACTGTTAGCACTGTTTTACTTTTCCGAAATCCTTCAAATTCTGAATTCTGAAATATACCTGGCTCTAAGGGCTAGGATAAGGAACTATAAGCCTGTAATAGGATTTCCGTTATTTCTGTTTCTTAATTCCTTGATTATTGCTGCAGTGCTTGATTCCATTAGGTCAATGGGGAAGAGTTATAAACCATGTGCTTGGGTAGTTTTGATAATTAGGTGTTGTCACACTTCTAACTTGCTAAGTCTGCAGGAAGAAATTGAGAGGAAATGAACTAAGAGCAGCTGCTATTCTGGAATCTGTTTGGGCTGGTACATTCTTCTTGAGCAAACCAAACAAACATTATTGTAATATGGTATATATAGAAACAAGGGCTTATGGCATTCATCTTCAAAGCTGTCATTGTTCACCTAATGTTTTGACTTTCCTTTTGCCTGTTTGTTAGATGAATAGTTGACTTTCATAGCCTATTGATATGTTGATGCTGGAAGGAACTACAGAAGAGGAAACTGAATTTAAAGGGGATTATATGCAATATTCGGGGTCACCCAGCTAGTTAGGTAGTAACAGAGCCCAGGTCACCACAGCCTAAGCCCCTTCAGCCAGACCATATGCCATGACAGGTTTCTGGAAAGCTTCTTGAAAAATGACTCTTAAGTAAGTGGAATCCTAATTGTAAATGTACCTATTCTAGTCAAACTCATAGAAACAGAAAGTAGTTGCCAGGGGCTGGGGTTAGGGGAAATAGGGAAAGGCTAATAAAAGGGTATAACCCCACCCCAGTACTCTTGCCTGGAAAATCCAATGGACGGAGTAGCCTGGTGGGCCGTAGTCCATGGGGTCGCTAACAGTCGGACAGACTGAGCGACTTCACTTTCACTTTTCTCTTTCATGCATTGGAGAAGGAAATGGCAACCCACTCCAGTATTCTTGCCTGGAGAATCCCAGGGATGGGGGAGCCTGGTGGGCTGCCGTCTGTGGGGTCACACAGAGTCGGACACGAAGATGTGTATAAGAGACAGCTGCTAAGGTTGCTCCCCAGGCAGGAGCAAGCTGCCGGTGCCTGGGGGAGGCCTGGGTGGCCTTCCTGCTTTCAGCCCGGCTCCTGCCTTGCCTTTCAGCTTAGAGCAGAGGTGTTCCTGGGCAGGCCTTAGCATCCGGTGGGAGACACACTGCAAAAGGCTCCAGCAGTGAGAGCTCTGTCTTAGGGAAGGGCCGGGCAACTGGATGGTT